>JAGFPH010002323.1:0-25521 GCA_018207615.1 Philaenus spumarius | reverse complement strand
CCCCCCCCCCCCCCCAAAATTTCGAATTTTTTCAAACACTTTCTTAGTAAGCATATATGGCCCTAGAGGAAGCTACATACCAAATTTAATTCCAATCCGTTTGGTAGTTTTTGAGAAATCGTGATGAATGAGTCAGTGAGTGAGTGAGTGGTATTTCGCTTTTATATATAGATTGAACTAGGGCGTTCACGGAAACCTAGCTAATAGAATTAATTGTAAATCAGTTGCGGACTAGTGGCAATAAACCCTCCAGGTCAGTTTGGGCTGCCTCAAGTTAGGGTGGCGCGACCTATAGTGCCAAATCAGTAGTTTTCAAAGATATGAAAAGTGACACTATACAAATATTGTAATTAATATTCTGTGCAGGGAAATCTAAAAATTTTTCGGTAGTGAAGCTCGTGTGTTATAATTGGTTAAATAATTATTGTTGCGTATTTAGATCGACTTACTTAACTCTAAAAGAGTATTACAATATTTGATTAACTAAGTTCTATCAGGCACGTGCGAGTAATTTCTGTGCCCTAAATCTGCTACCTGTTGAGTTACTATGTGTAACTGAGATAAATCTGTCAAAACGTGAGCAGGGCATGAGGGCGCCTGTCAACTTATCTGTAACGAGGTACGACTAAACTAAATGTTCGATGTACTGGTTTTCGTAGGGGTCTTCACTCCCATACCTTGAGTGTTTTCTTCCCAACCGGAATTCAAACACCTAGCGTAATTTGCCAAAGTCTTTAGTAGAAAATGTGAAATAATTACAAGAAATCTAAGTTGTGCTCAATAAAAGGTAAAAAAATGCATGCACTGTGATCAATGTAAAGTAATAGATCTCGTCAAATTCGCATGGATTTGCTGATTTCACACTTGCCGACACGACACCGACTCGGCACTGACACGATATCGACCCGATACAGCAATAATATCGATATCGTCACGATATTGGCAGACGTGTTTCACATTCACTGTCTCGACGCCGATACCGACACGACCAATTGTACAAGCTATCGTGTAAATTGACCCAAAAAATACATAGAACAAACAAGGATGTTCAAAAAAAAGTTTAAGGAACAGAATCCGTCTGCCAACAAATTTACATAGCTAATAAAAAAAGTAAATGTGTGCTATCGTGGAACCCCTTCAGGAACGAAGTTCATCACGCCTTTTCTTCAATTCTTTAAAGACAACATACACACATAATTTTAATCTTTCAATTGCCGTTTATTATTATATTGTTTTTTATACAAATATTTGATGTTTCCATACGTTTAATGTTATTATAATAAAGGTGTAGAATTAATTATAACATCAAAGCTAAGATGGTAAACACAGTTAAATGTCCATTAATTGTAAATACATTCAATAAACATAAAATGTTGGTTCACTGTCTAGGCCTAACCCAAAATTATTGTGTGTTTGTCAAATTTATTTTACCTATCTTAACGGCAAAATACATACAATGATTTTAGGTTAGGCCTAGACTTAAAATTACTTTCTAGGCCTAACCTTGCATAAATACTGATAAAATTTATTGGCCTATAAAAATTATTTTCCGATATCTTTATTCAGTTAAAAATTGTTTGTTCAGTATTGTTTGTTCAGTAAAAAAACAAACAGGGCTTACTTTCTACAAGTTCAATTAATGTCACGACATCATATTTAAAATTAGACATATTTATTATTTATCTAACAGAAAAAAATATTTAACGAGGCCAAATTATTATTGATTGATTACCATAGCAACCAGTAAACAAACTGAGACGATATCGTTCCGATAAAGAAGGGAGACCAGCAGCTCACCGACATGTCGGCGCCTGTAACGATACGACACCGATATGTCGGTGAGTGTGCAATAAGTTAGTTTTCATGACTGACAACATCGTTCCGATATCGTGTCGGTGCCGAGTCGGTGTCATGTCGGCAAGTGTGAAATCCATTTTAGATAGGTTATACTGTTTACATTTTCAATCGGGCGCGTTGATTTTGAAACACAGACAGGCCCTCAAGTCAGTAACCTCCGAGTAGATATAATAAAAGAGTGCTGAATAACGTAATATTTTTTACTTTTTTTAGTTCAATTAGAAACTCATGAATTTTTTTTTTACCCATACACTCTGGTATTCATAAAAAATGTAGGTTTTGAATGGCTAAACGCTCGAAAGCAGTGCATTTATTATCATAAATTTACATTTTATGAAGTAAAGTTTTCACACGTTGGCTACTCTGTGTTTCTGTTTAGTGCCTGAGAAAAAAATAATGGTTTGACATTTTAACATCAGCTGTTTGTTGTTACTGAGCTAACTTCTACGACTTTGATGTGCTACCGCTTTCTTCTATATCAATATTTATGTTGTTTGTTTTTTCAAATTACGTAACCTAATTCAGTTTTTTATCTTCATGTTTAATGAAAATGTGTTGCTTAGCTGCAAAAACAAAATAGGCCTACAACTCTGTGGACACTAACCCTGTTATAAATAGCAAACAAGCTTTAGACTTTGCACGTCTGTAGGCCTACAAAGACTATGTTTAGGCTAAGTATAGGCCTAAAACTATGCCAGATGCAGTCAAGTGCTCGTATATTGCTAATAAATTTACTGTTATTGTTTATAAATCGATAATCTACTGTCGTAAGTCAAGTGTCATAATGGTATAAACTGTAAGGACAATCATGAAATCATGGATATTTTCAGTTTTTCTCCGTTTACCGAAAATTAGGTTTTTTGGACTTTGATGTAACTTTTCTCAGCATCTAATAAATATATTGATGCCAAATTTTTTGTGCTTTCTTACAACATGATCTCATAGTGCGCTACATGAGAATTTCAAAAAAATCCTCTTACTTTGCTGAAAAAAATTTTAACCGATAAATTACAAATTATTTTTGAATTGAAAAAATACTTAGAAATAATATTTAACAAAAATTTCATGTAGCGCACTGGAAAAAAGTATGATTTTAAAAAATGTAAAAAAATTTATTGCCCTAAGTCTTAGGCTCTTGAGAAAATGTGCATATAGTTAACATGGAGTAACATAGGCGTGGCAAGTCCTCTTAATTCATGTTTTGAGGTTTAGTTCAAACCACTTTACTTTTGAAGAACCCCCAAAAAAGAAGTCCACTAATGATAGGAAAGTCCGAGCGGTCCACTCTATCCACGATGACCTATCCATCAACCAGGAAACTGCTGATTTAAGAAATTTCGAACTTGCAAATTGTGTTGAGGCGAGGCTACGTCTTGTTGAAATACAGGATTGTAAGTTTCTTGAACAATTATATTAATGGCTGGAACATTATCATTTTGAAACATATTTAAGTATTGTTCTCCGTTAAAATTTCCATGTATGGAAAACTGCCCAACTACAGAATTCCCCAGAAAATCATGACCTTTAAAATTAGGTCTCCCTTGATGGGGGTTTGTACTTAAGATTTTTGAATTACCCTCTCATTTTAGAGTAAGGGATGAAAAGGCCGGATACACCAAAATTCATCTCCCTTTATAGAGATACCCTGCAGCTCATTTATTTATTTCTACTTGTTCCAAAGTTAATTAGGGGAGGGAACGTTCTGGACATCCTGTATTCTGTTGTTGTTTGAAACAGGTGGTTTGAACTGTTTTGACCTTCTATCAACCAACACTCGACACAAAAGCTGCTGTTTGGACCGACTGTGTACATTTCATCTCTGAATAAGCCTAACATCAACAGTCTATGTTGACACACAACTCGAGATCCTGTTGACTTTATTATATATCTTATCAACTAATTAGCAACGCTCGTGGCACTATCTATAGTGAACTAGTTGTACTTGGACGTGCACTAACAGGACGGGTACTCTATCTTATTAAATCTCGTGACTGTCCATTTCACAAATTAATATTTGACTAAATGCCTTTGAAGGTAGGGACAAGAGCGAGCAGGGAACAAAAGAGAAATGTCAGTAATCGGTTTAATTGTTTGTTTTATTTTTGAAGTGTAAACTTCTATAGGTGCACCTCGTCTAAAAATTGCTGGCGGTGAATGGGATTTTACCGTCAAGCTCTTTCCTTCACGCTCTATATCGTCACCCTCTACTATTATGTAGTACACATGTGCATATATCAGAGTATATTTTACTTGGTATTACAATAGATCATGAATAATAAAATAGATTATGCATGCATACGGTGGCTGTGTGGCGAAAAAAAGGTTGTCGGGAAAATATTGCATGATCGCTCCGAGGGGTAGCGCTAGGGAGAAATCATTCAAGGCATTGGTGCTGCAGACCGCTTTCGTCGTTTTCCCCATAGATCGCGCCACTATCGTCGAATTCCCAGAGGATTAAAATAATTTATTGGATCGGATTTCTATTAGGTTAACCAAATATAATGGTAATACCTCTGAAATGGACATTGTGCTTCATCATTTCGAAAGTTGTATTAAAATAGTTTACTTGGTAATACCTCTGAAATGGACATTGTGCTTCCTCATTTCGTAAGTTGTGTTAAAATAGTTTACTTGGTAATACTTTTGAAATGGACATTGTGCGTTCTCATTTCGTAAGTTTTAAATATCCAAAATTTTAAATATCCTTTAAGTAAATTTGATATATATAGATATACTGCAACAGTTCATCTTTCCTATGGAAATCGCTAAAAAGCAGATATTTTACGTTTAGTGATCAGGGTCGATGTTTTGAAAATTCACCAAGTCAAAAGCTTTTTTTTTTTTGTTTACGTTTTTAAAGGATTATAAAACTGTAGAAACCCCGACCCATATGTTAGGAGTCTCGGGAATTCGAACTAAAATATATTTTTTAGAGTCTTTAGTTTACACCCTGTATCATTGACGTCCAAACAACATAGTTTTCCAAACGTACTTAATCGGTCCATACGACTTTTTACGAAGACCAAGCAGAGGTTTTTAAAATGAACGATTTACAAGTTTTGGTGCTAAATCGTTAAATATTAACCAAAACAGCGAATACAAGATATGTTTTAAAGGGATTATTTTGATCGTAATCACTTTAAACCATGTTTTAGGCTAACACGGTAAATTCCAGCAGCCAATATTCTTGAGACAAATATGACACATTCTTTTTAAAAATCGGTAAATAATTTTACCAAACAACAGTGAACATACAAAGACCGTAGAAATACAAAAGTGACGAACTCATTTCAATGCCTTCGCGATAGTCGGTTAACCATTCCCTCATGATTAGTATTGACTGACAGCGACACGTAAACTGCACATTAAAGTATTCATATATATAATGACGGGAAAATTGTGTAGTTAAACATTGATATCATGTAGGCTGGCGAGTGTGCGTAGGCGGCGACGATTAATCTAACAAGCGGTGTAGTGTGGGTCTCGTGTTACATAATTGATATCAATTTCCAGCTAATACAAGAGCTCGTGCTGTTAAGTGTTTGGAGTGGGAATGAATGGTTATTTTGTATGTTGGGATTTGATCAACGAATGACGAATTAAACAATATGGTTTCGGGAGTAGTAGATCATTTTGGTGTGGCTTCCCTGTTTAATTCAAAAACGTACTATCTGAATTGAATTAGGTAATCATCTTCTATCTATATATATATAAGCCAAATCCACTGACTCACTGATCACGATTTCTCAAAAACTACTAAAAAATTCGAAATTTTAGGGGGGTTTGGTGGGCCAAAGTTACTAAATCATGATTTCTCCAAAACCACCTAACGGATTGGAATGAAATTTGTTATGTAGCTTCCCCTAGGGACGTAGGTGCTCGCTAACAAAGGTTTTCAAAAAATTCGAAATTTTAGTGGAGGTTGGGGGGGGGGTCAAAGTTACTATAAAACACCACCAAACAGATTGGAATGTAATTTGGTATACAGCTTCCTCTAGGGCCCTAAGTGCTAGCTAAGAAAGGGTTTTAAAAAATTCGAAATTTTAGGGGAGGTTTGGGGGGATCAAAGTTACTCAAAATCCCCACAAGAATATATTTTTTGTTAATATACATTTAACTTTGATTTGTCTATCCGTGCAAAGCCGGATCAGGCCAGCTAGTAATATTAATAAGAGAACATCGAATATTGAAGTACAAAATTTTAGTTTTCATTATAAAAGGAAAAGATTGAAACTTATATCATTCAAAAGGTACTGTGCCATAGATGTGTAAAAAAACATATATGTCGCCGCTAAGCCAGGTAAAATAAAATAAACCAGGCCTAACCAGCGACCACAGAATAAAATAGACTGGGCACCGGCTCCGGTGAGTGTGGCGAGCAGGCTCAGAGTTTGATGTTACCAAAATGGCGGCCGGCCGTGAGTCACCCTAACCCGCCACCCTCGGCTGCCATTCAGAGCTCATCCACCCGCCTTTGACACTTATTATGCACATTTTTCAAAGTTAACTTTACTTTAAAAAAAATAATCACCTTCTTTAT
The DNA here is from genome assembly GCA_018207615.1 of Philaenus spumarius. Taxonomy (NCBI): domain Eukaryota; kingdom Metazoa; phylum Arthropoda; class Insecta; order Hemiptera; family Aphrophoridae; genus Philaenus; species Philaenus spumarius. Next base: position 19,124 of record JAGFPH010002323.1, on the reverse strand, counting down.
TTATTTGTCATGAATTGGTTGACAAAAGTAGTCATTTTCTAAGGACACTAGACTTTTATTTACCTAGCAATAAAAACTCATAGATAAGGTTATAGCTTTTTATTTGTACTTGTTATATACTCGTACTTTGTGTTTCGTTATTATACACTACACTTTCCTACAATAAAGAGGCTTTATTTATTCACTTCTTTACAGTATAATGACGTAATATTAATACACTTAATAATTGTCATGTTATATAGTTTGCTAAGCCATGTTGATGTTGGCATTGTTATATACTTCGTTTTTCGTTACTATGCGTTACTCTTTCATGCTATAAAGAGCTACAGTATTATTTATTGATTTCTATACAGTATAATAATAATTAAATGAATGTAAAAAATAAAAACATGATTTTTCCACACGAAACGCTTAAAAAATTAACTAAGGGTCGGCTCTAACTGTCGGCCATGTTGGCTGCCACTCCATAAGACCAATGTTAAATTAAAATCCAAATTTTTCCTCGATCCAAATTTTTAATTTTTGATCGGAAAATTAAAAATAAAAGTCATTTTAAAGCTATGGCCAATATGCATGCAAATGGCTTTTTAAAAATTAAGACAAATATTTTGTTTAATATTTATTAACAATTTAAAACATTGATTTTTAATATTTTTTAATGTTGTCACTATTAATTATAGCGAAAAACTACCAAGCCATTCGCCTGAAGAATTTTGTCCCCAAGATTTTGGTATTTTTTTTTAAACGCTATTTGAACAATTGCGGGTTTTAAATACATTTAGGCTGAGCAATGTCCATGTAACCTACCGCCGCTATAGGGTGATTTTAAATATTTTTTACGTTGTAACTATTAATTATAGCGAAAAATTACCAAGCCATTCGGATGAAGAATTTTGTCCCCAAGATGTTGGTATTTTTAAAAAAACGCTATTTGAATAATTGCGGGTTTTAAATGGATTTAGGATGAGCAATGTCCGCGTAACCTACCGCCGCTATAGAGAGTCGCAGGTTGCTTTCTGTTTTACTAGAGCCGACCGACCCTAATTACATTCCCGGCTGTATAAACGGTGTCGTGCCATCTCGTCCAAGTGCCATCTCGTCCAAGTGATATCTCGTCCAAATTCCACGAACGTAGGGCGGGAGGTTAATTCTCTACCTGCCAACTAGTGCCATCTCGTCCAAAAACCTATGCTATTGTTTACTTGACAGGTTTACAAAAACTATTGGAACGTTTAATTCTTTTTTATTAATGGTCTTCTATAAATTGCCTAAAACAGCAAGGTATTTGTTTACTTTAGCGTGTCAATCGAAACTACTATAAATACACAAACCTTAACTTTTTTCTTTATTTACACTTCGTAGAAACGAACAGTTTAGCCACTCAACTACAAAGTTGTACATACGTTTTTAAAGTACAAACATACTGTTATCAGCCAGGTTAATTAAAAAGTAGTAAACATACTGTGACTAAATACTATAGGTTAGAACTTTTTAGTTTTTTTTTTTAATTTTAATTATATAAAGTGATAATAACGAAATATAATCATACTGTTATCGGCCAGATTAAGTAAAAAGCAAACATACTGTGACTACATACTATAGGTGCGAACCTTTTAGGTTTTTTTTTGGCAGTGTCCACATGTATACAAAGGGGTGGGAGAGCGGTGAGGGTGCTAGGCGAGGGCGCACAACCACAGGCTACCTGCGTTGCCTTCCTCAACCCTTGTCAAGTTTTCACTTGGACGAGATGGCACTAATTAATGTGTTCATTCAACTGTAAAACTGAGCTGGACGAGATGGCACTCTTTTCTAGGAAATAGGGTGTTGGACGAGATAGCACTTGGACGAGATGGCACTACATCGTATAAAATAACATCTCTTTGCCTTCCCTGCGAGAAAGTATACACAAAAATTATACAAACAAATTCTTCGCATTGTTTTCAGTCCTTTCAAACTGAATTATCACGCATATTTATTTACTTCTTAATTTATTCTACCGTTTAATAATTGAATTATTTACTTCTAATTAATTTCATATATCTACTGAATACTTATCATTAATTCCATCAAGCTTCCTCTTTGCCCTTTCCCACTGTTTTCCTCATAGCATCAAGGCACAAATTAAGAATGTGCGTACAAATAAATTCCAATTAATTATGTGAAAAACAAGTTGAATTTCGTTAATTTACAAACCCAGTTGGTAGAATTGTGAGCACAGGAGATACTAGTATTTATAATTAAATTATAAAATGCAACGTAGGTTAGAGTGTTTCTAACTTCTGGAACAAGTATTAAGCGTATTTTCCTCAAATTAATATGCAGATATTTTCTGTATGAGTGTTTTAGGGGAAGTGAAATAAAAAAAAAGTTTAATTTTTTTTTATTTCAATCGAGTTATATTTTGGCCAACATTAGGATCTTGGAAACTAGCTGTTTACAACAAAATTTAATGGATACAGTAAAAATGAATATATTTTGACCCACTTTAAACATTCTTATAAAACCCTTTTTGATCAAGTTGAGCTACTTGGTGGTATAGGCCAAATCAATAATTCACAAAAGACACTTTAAAATACCTGTTTTATTAATAATATCATGCAAAATACATATTTTTACAAAGACAATTTATTGGCTGGTTTAGAGATTTATCTGTTTTTTTTTTTTTTAGTTTATCACCTAGTAGGCCTCCTGGAGCCTTTCAGAAATATAAAATTCGAAATTTATTGACCGAGCGAAGCGAGGTCTCCGTTTTATCTCGACCGTTCGGCATTTCGTCTGTGTGTCTGTCTGTCTGTCTCACGATTAAGGCCAAACGCCTTAACCGATTGTAATGATTTTTTGCATGAATGTTCCTTATTCGAAGGACGAGCGATGTATATATACGAGTTTTTTTCATTTTTAATCCCTTAAATAAAATAAAAACGGCGGCCGCACCGTTTCTCTCAGTGTAAGCTTTTTTCCAAAGCCAGTTTGTGGCTTAACCGTAAGTCGAATTTAAAAACTAATAACATTTTGCAGGTAGCAAATTTGATTTTAAACAAAATTTTATTCTTGATTTTTTCCGTATCTCTAACGCTAAGCTCACAAAACAACCGCAAACTTCAAATTTGTTAAAAATCGTCCAATTGTTTGTATTTTAACCATGTCTTTATATGTTTATTCTAAACCAATTCAAAATTGTTTCATAGCTTTTTTGTAGATACAGGTTCAAAGAATTCATATATGCCAGTAAAAAAATGATTGAAGTAAAATTAACAAAGTTATTAGCTCAAGAAACAAGCATGTTCAGTAACGAAAGGAAAAAGGAGCTTTAGGCCTACATAAAAAGTAGTAAAATTTTTGTAATTTTTTTCATAAATGTAAAAATTTTCGTAATTTAATTCTAAATAGAACTGTATAAAAATATTTATCAATTTCAAATTTTCTAATTTGAAAACACCAGTTTTTATTTTCCTACTACAAGACTGCTAACAAAACTAGCCCTATTTTGAGTAGTAATTTAGGAATACTATTACTTATCCTTTGCCAAAAATGATATTATAAGAAAGTGTAGAGAATAAATCACAGAACTGAACTGTATACTTGTAAATTATTATTCTATCAAAGTATTTGACTTAGCTTTACTTGAATTACAAAATGAGATGAAACAATTAATGAAAACTCGCGGCGATAAAGGACATACAAAAAATGACCGTTGGACAGCGTGGGAAGTGTTGGTACATATGTTGAGATTACTATCACGACGCTTTAACATAGTTTTTCATTATTTCTAATATTGGAATATGATATGAAACTGTAAATACATTGTAAAGTTTTAGTTATTTAAGTATGTAAATATTTAATTCTATGTTTTCCCTCAATAACACGATATTTTTAGCTACCTTACGCATTATTAACCTAAATAAAACAACAGAATGCCCCCTAACAGAAAATCTTTAGTAGTTAAAACTCAAAAAGAAAAAAACGAGAACTAGAAACCCCGGAATCGCGGGAATTGCAAAATAATTCTGCTTATTGGTACACTATTTTTAAAGTAAGCTCAAAACCACATTTGTTATTTCAACGAGCGAGGTCTACTGTTCACAGAACTACTAATAAGAAAGCGGTTAAATTTATTTTAACAAAATAGTAGCCTATAGAGCATGCGCATGGCGGTGTAAAATGACTCAACAATAAATAATTTTATAGACAATCATGTATTATTACTACGGGCTCCGTAGCGACGGCAGCGACCCATTGGTCAAGATCTATGCATAGCTAATATAATGTAAGAAAGGAAACATTACAAAAAATTTTTTGATATTGACAACTAAAGAAAACAATATTCAGTAAATGTACCAAAAAAGATTGCCGTTGAGGGACGGGCTTGTGTACACCGAGACTTTGGACGTGCCAATCGCCATTGTGCGACGTTGTCGCGTTCTTCCCCTCGCTTCTAACTGAACGCGACTGACTCAAAGCATTTATAATAAAATTCTTTAAACTATGCGCTCAAAGGCAATGCCACAACTGCCGAAAATTAGTTATTTGTACTGAAAAGTCGAGAAGAACACGGAACTTTTAACTTGTCAGTTTTCAAACACATGTATTTTGCAAATGTTCTTCTAAAACCACATTTTTACTATTATAATTAAATTTTATTACTGTATTTAATAATATGATATAATTTTATTATGTATGGTTGTACGAGAAATTAATCAAGGAACGCGATGGTTTGCCCATAGTAATTTAAATTTTATAATCATTACTCTTGTGAAGATATCAGGTTCTCAAAATCAGAAGTCTACTAAACAAACACGATAGGGTACGTATAGCTTCGAGCGGCAAATACCAGGGTCCTTAGGAGTGTTCGAGACTAGCAGATCACCAGTGCTATAAATGGCGACGCAGCCCGCCCATCCTATTGGCCACCACGAAACGTTAATCTTTCGAGGTCTGTAATATAATATGTGATAACAAATAATTGGTAGGATTAATAATAACAACAAAGCTTTACCATCTTGGTAAATAATGTTAAATGTTCAAATCAAATTATTTCGTTTATTTTTTTTTTAAATCAGTTATAATAAAGGTTAATAGAACCAGCAAGGCTCAGGTCTACACTTTAATAAAAACCTAACCTAAAAGTTAGAAATACAAATAATTGCGTCATCGTTTGAAATCAGCTGTTAATGGAAATATTAGAGGAAACAGCTGTTTCTCTGCTATCTCATTCGATTGGTTGCTATGGAAATGAATGTAAATACATTCAAGAAATATAATATGTTGATTTATCAGTCTAGGCCTAATAAAAGAATTCCGACTAAATTTACAAATATTGAAATAAAAAATGTTTTTATCAAAATGAATTATAGCCTATGCTGGTCAGAGATAATGTAGTTTTTTATTAGTAAAACTATTTTTTCAATCGGTTCAGTAGTTCCAGAGATTACCCTCTACATACAAACAAACAAATTTTAGCTCTTTATAATATTAGTATAGACTAAGAACAGAATAAAATGTCGAAACCAGAGGAGTAATAAATGATTTTACAAACTTTTGTCTCCTACAGCGTTGCAAATTCAAGATTTTATTGTAAAAAAATCAAATATTTAGTACTTGTTTAGGGAACTTTTGCGCTGATACAAATTTTTTAATTTTCCGTACAACAAAATTTCACTACTCGGTTAATAACATCGGTCACGGAGCGCTCTTGACGGTTTTCAATTATAAAAGCAATTGCTCGCCATACAGTCGGCTCCAGGAAGATTGGCTTCACAAATATAAATAGCAATAACATTTATACGTCGTTTTATAGACCCACGATATAGGACCTTTCTTTATGGGTTTGCAATTGTGCTTGTTAATTTTATCACGCCAGACTCCGACCGCAACGAACCCATAAATCCGAACTCGATAATTGTGAAAACGTTCTTCTTATGATATTACGTTGTTGGCGTTTTAATAAGCGGCGTTTCAAAATAAACAGCGGGTTTCTAAGACTTTGTCCAATTTTTTAAGATCATCACTTACAATTATAAATAATCACATATATTATTTCTCACGGCCATTTTTTTGTCGGTACGCCATAACTTCCTTAATACATCATCAAATTACATGAATGAGGCAACATTTTAAAGCTTTCCTTAACCGCTACACCGGAAAATATACAAAATACAATTATAAGAAAAAAGAGAAAAAAAGAAATAATTAATCCGAAAATAACAGTGATGTAAGATCAATTAAGTTGTAGGGATATTTTCCTGGCGTTGGCAACACTGATGAAAACAATACCCAGCTGGAGAGCTGCCGTTACGCCACTACATTGCTATTTTTAATTAATTGTATATTTAGTATCGTATATTATACGCACTATACGATACTAAATATACGGTGTGTACTTTAATTAAGTGGGATTTAACTAAGTTAGAATGAGAATGCTTCGCACGGGTCAGCTAGTCACATATATTATTTCTCAAGGCCATTTTTTTGTCGGTACGCCATAACTTCCTTAATACATCATCAAATTACATGAATGAACCATCATTTTAAAGCTTTCCTTAACCGCTACGCCGGAAAAATATACAAAATACAATTGTACGAAAAAATACTAAAAAAGGACATAAAGAATCGGAAAGGAACAGTGATGTAAGATCAAGTAAGTTGTAGGGATATTTTCCAGGCGTTGGCAATACCCAGCTGAAGAGCTGCCGTTACGCCACTACATTGCTATTTTCAATTAATTGTAACCGTGGTTATAAACAGCATTGTGAATACACCTATTTGTTGTTGTTTACCTTCTGCAAGTTGTTAAGTTGTTTAAAAATATATAATAACAAAAACAAAATTATTTCTCTTTAACATGGATTTAAATTAATAAAACACTGTTAGTAAGTTAGAATGCGAATGCTTCGCACGGGTCAGCTAGTACATCAAATGAAATAACAATCATACAGTTTTGGTGGTACACCTGTGCACATGCGCAAGCACTGTCTTCCGTTAAGGGTCCCACACACGATCAGTTTAATTGCGCAGTTCATCACGTGTAACGTCATATCTGAGCGATAAACTTAGGAAACTGCGCAGTTCTGACAGATTTTTACGCAGGCTTTCGGCCTGCGCTAGAGGCTCTACTTTGCACCGATAAACTGCGCAGTTCGCTCAGTTAATCGAACAGTTTGTACAGTCTTGTCTTGTCGTTTCTAGCCATGGTCGACAGCTCTTTACTGTATTATTTACTCTTCTGTTGTCACCGCCATGGCGAAAAAAAGATCAACTTATGAATTTCATGCAATTCATGCTTCTGTGACTAAACTGCAAGAAAAAAACTGAGAACAGAACTGAGGAGAAAACTGAAGTAGCCAACACACCACATAGACTTCCCAGAAGTACTTTAAAATATTATACGTATGTATAATTTACCACTTCTAATTGTGATTCAGGCCCAATTTAGAATAACAACCACTCATCCCCCTTGTCGGCTACGGATTAGTTACCGTTCATAAAATTTAAAGTGTGCACGCGGTTTAATTTCCGACGTCGTCTAAAATTCTCATTGTTTTTTTTTTTTTTTTTTTTTTTTAAGGCGAAAATTCTTATTGGGATTCATTAAACTGAAGTGCCTAGTTCATCAATCACGAAGTGTGTTATGTAATATATCATTTCTTTTACAGTTTTATTGATGTGAACAGAGAGCAACTCTCGCTTTCTTGTTATTCCATAGCCGATTGAAAATGAAGCAAAAAAATACACTTATTAGGGTTAATCCAATCAATATTTTTTGGAGCATTCTTCGCTGTATTTCCTGATCTGAGGAACTGGAAGAAACAAATTTCAATTATTTAATGGGAGGAACCACTGAAAATTCGAAATTCTTAACTGTATATTAATTTGAGCTATTTAAATTTTTACTATCTCTAATTAGTCTACTTGAAACAAAATAACCATTTTTGGACCACCTGTAAACTATCCACCCTCCCCCCACCCCCCTTTTCGGTAAATTTGCAGAGTTTCACAAGAAACGCTAAGGCTTTGTAACTATAAGTAGTAGAACCATTATTGAAGTGTCATTTGAAAGAGTATAATTCTGCCAGCAAAGTTATGCATTCATTTTAAATTATTTCTTCAAACTTTATCTCTACAAATTTTTAACTTGAATTTTTTTTTGTAATTTTTTATAAAATTTAAAATAATAAAAACTAGTTTAGATAATGGAAAGCCCATGCATAACTTTGTGTCTGTATGTGTAAAGAGCAAGCATGCAAAATTTCACTGCTGTATCTCTAACTTTTTGAGCTTTAGCATTTTTAGTAAACTAACTCTTCATTTTCTCTACTTTCGGGAATCGTGCGTGTTCTAAAAATAATTGTATTTGTTATATTTTGGGCAAAATAAATGGTCCTAGTTCACCATTTTAATTTTTATTGATTACAAGTACTACTAGCATTATATTATATATCATAGAGTATAAAGAAATGTTACAGCATAAGAGTTTGTACTATAATCAATGATTATACAAGGCTAACCCCGAAGTGATAGGCTACACCAAAAATACATGTGCATGTTCAACTTAAAAAACTTTTATCTCCAAGAAATATATATATTTTAATCAAGTTGTTACGTTTTTATTAATACAGGAAGATCTAAAGAAAATTTTAGTAAAGAAAAAAACATTTAATTTTTTTGGAGGTTTTTGACCATTTTCAGTGGGTCCTCCCCTTAAGAATGTCGCTTTCTACACGCGGCTGAAGGATAGTTTTCTACGAAAAAAGTACTAAAATAATAAAAATTGGCGTGCATTTGGTCGGCGGAGACGGTGGAAAATCCGTCGATTGTAGTGGCAGCGAGCGGCTGCACAGCTACCGTCAGCTGTAAATAAACAGATCGTTTCTTTTTCCGACAAATGTGTATGCTCTAATACTCTCCTTCGCGCCACTGTTGGTTGATATGAAGGCGACGGTAAATAATCCGTGGCGGACGAAAACTCCGTGTGTGTTCCAGGCCATACACTATACTGCATCGTATATCAAATAAAGTGCCAGTGCCCAATTCGACCAAAGATAATGCCAGCAATATATTGGTAATGTATCGTAGCTTTATCTGCTTGTATCGATGGGTGAGAAATGTAGAGTGATTTCTTTGGCCAAATGTGATAAGTAAAAGTAGGTATACATGCTTCCCAAGTAAGTAAATAAAAAATGGCAGTTTTTCGTATCATATAATTCGGGTATTATTGATCTAATGCAATAGTATTTAGTCATAACCTGTTTTCATTGAATTCTAAGACATAATTTTTATGTTTTAATGTTGTTTGACATCATCTAAAGAAAAAAATACAATTATTTAGTGCTTACTACAAATTTTTTTAAGCAAAAATGAAACCAATTCCAATATGACAATACAAGTCGGATAAAGGGAAATATTGTTGTGCAACATAAAATAAAATAAATCCCTCGTCGTTACAATATTTATCCAGTGTTGCCAACTGCAATTTGCTCAGTCAATACGATAACTTCAGTGTTCATTGTTCCGACGACAAAGCATGGTCTTTATTTCTGCTTTATTTGCATAACTTAACGACTTGAATTTTTTCATTCTCAGAAGAAAGAATTGCTTCGGGAAGGAGAGAATCTTTTCCGTACGTTCTCGTTATCGCTTTTACTCTTCGAATACAAATACAAATTTGTATTTCGACAGCTGAACTGTGTAGCTATATTGACATACTTCAATACACAATGGATAACGAAGGACCTACTAATGTAATATGTTCTGCAAACTAACTCTCCCGTTTTATTAAAATTACCAAATTTAATGTTTTTCTTATTTAACAGTAACACTCGGCGTCCCAACCCCGCCTCAGCACGCGGCCTCGGACGATTGCTTCGTTTCGCTTGGAAAACTTGCTGAAGACTCTCTCTAATCTTTGGCTCGTTTTCACCTGGGTGACCGAGCATCGCTCAGTATTTTTAACATCTGGATTGTATCTATAGTGTATCTATTTGAATACTTAGTGACTTTAAGGTGGTACAAAAAGAAGTTGTATCTGTTCGCCTTTAAGTAACTTGAAAGGTGGTATGGCCTGCTCTATCTCCTTCACCCATTGATTAAACATTCAAAAACTACAGATGAAATATAATAAATGATATATATATATATATTTTTTTTTTTGTAAAGGGTAGTGTTTACATTAAAATGAATAGTTTAGGTTTTACGGGCCAAATCTGAAAACAATTTGAAACTTTCGCTAGTTTTTGCGAATATCTCGGGACGATCTAGAAAATGTATAATATTTGTATAATTTCCAATCCGGGAGCTTACATAATGAAAAAAAAAAAAGAAAAAAAAAAAAATTTAAAATGTTGGTTGCAAATTTATAATTCGGATTCAGCCGAAAACATACATAGATGTGCCATGATGTTTTGTGTGTGGACAATTACCAATTATTTAGTTTTTTATTTTATAAAAAAAAATTTGTTTGTCATTCAAAAATATAAATATTGAGTCTGTGATAAAATTATCGCACGTAATATTCACGGTTTCCGATATTGTTGACTTTTAAGATATTAAAACATTTTTAAATTGTCGTCTTTTACAAAAAAAAAACATCTGGTGTGCACATCACACAACTTTCCTTACCAAAATAGATGCTGTATCAATTACCAAATTTTTCCAGCGAGAGATTGATGATACCATTTTCGAGTTAATAGGAGTATCCGTTTCGAAGAAAGCGGTACTTACTTCAAAACGGTTAATCCCACGGACCTGATTTTGGTCTCAATCGATTTCTCACCCCCAAAAATGTCAAGGTCGATACCAAACACGGCTAGTTTAAAAAAAGTCATTTTTGCCCCCAAAAAGGGCGTTTTTGGGGTCAATTTTTGAAAAAATGGAAAAAGTTGAGTGGGGTATCTTTTTTGACATTCTTTTGGACGCTGAATCGAATGAGACCAAGTCGATAGGACCAGCCATTTCGGAGATACAAACAAAATAACTTGCGTTTTTGTAATAACTTTTTTCAACGAATTTTTAAGGGTATATAGCGTACATAGCGTGTTAAGGGGGTCTGAGTAGAGTATGTTAGCAAAGTTTAATCAAAATCGTTAGAGGGGTTTTGGAGTAAATACCAAAAATGTGCTAAAAACTGGTCCCACGGTAAGACACCACCTCCGATTTGCTTCAAATTTACATGGGTTTAATTGTTTACGTGTTTGAAGATATCCTGTAAATTTCAGTTCGATCCGTCCAGCCGTTTGCCCTGTGCACTCCGGACACACACACACACACACACACCCACACAGACACACAGACAGACCAATTGCCAAAAATGCATTTTTTGGACTCAGGGGGCCTTGAAACGTAAAGATATTATGAAAACTCGACATCGAATTTTTGGGTCGATCGCAATACTTACCTTACCTAGTATAGGGTAAGGAAAGTAAAAAATATACTTGTAGTACAGTTTTGGATCTAGATATACTGTATAAAAAATAGTACACACAGTACTACATTAAAACTCATTATATTTCTAATTTAAAACGTTAGCATTAATAAAATAAATAAAAAAAAGAAAGCAGTCACGGGGCTGCCGACAAAAGTGAAAACTGTAATAAATATAAATCATTGGTCACATTGGTTTTGTCACAAATTTGATTATTTAAACACTACCAAGTAAACTATTTTAACACAATTTACCAAACTAGGAAGCACAATGTCCATTTCAGAGTTATTACCAAGTAAACTATATACTCTGCTATATACACATGTATACTATATACAGTAGAGCGTGACAGTAAAATCCAATTCAACTCCCGCAAAATTTTGAAACGCGGTTTTCACTTTAAATAATACAAAATGGTTTACGACGAAGCTAAAAAAATAAAACCGGACTCCTGTGAAAATTAAAATGTTTGCTTATTTTTAAGTCCCCAATCACCTTCTACAATTCTGCCTTCTATAAATTGTACATACACGTCAGTGCTTGATTATAGTGTTTTTATCACTAAAAGGTTTAACGTTTAAAATAAATTCGTTCCACCATTGATGCATCTATATAACCTATATAAAAGCGAAATACCACTGACTCACTGACTCACTGATCACGATTTCTCAAAAACTACCGAACGTATTGAAATTAAATTTGATATGTAGCTTCCTCTAGGGCCATAGGTGCTTACTACGAAAGGGTTTGAAAAAATTCGAAATTTTAGGGGGGGTTTGGGGAGATCAAAGTTATAAAATCACGATTTCTTCAAAACTACCTAACGGATTGGAATGAAATTTGGTATGTAGCTTCCTCTAGGGCCAAGTGTTCACTAAAAAAAGGGGTTTTTAAAAATTGGAAATTTTATGGGGGTTTGGGGGGTAAAAATTACTAAATCACGATTTCTTCAAAACTACCAAACGGATTGGAATGAAATTTGGTATGTAGCTTCCTCTAGGGCCATAGATGTTCACTAAGAAAGGGTATGAAAAATATCGAAATTTTAGGAGGGGTTTGGGGGGATCAAAGTTACTAAAATCATAATTTCAGATCTTTTATTATTATGACAATAGTGCTTTGATTATTTAAGATATATATATAAGCCAAATACCACTGACTGACTGAACACTTAAAAATAATACAATTACGTTAAAAAGACTGAAAATACCAACCATCACGGGCAACGCCGTACGGGTCAGCTAGTCGCTTATAAATGTCAGTTTGTATTTAATTAAAAGAACGCGAATAACGTTCCGTTTAGTACATTCCCGATTGAAGAAAAGATAACGAATCTACCTCAATTAACTGTTAACTGTTCAAAAGCACTCAAGATTTTGAATAGCAAAGAGGTTTAAATGGGCTGTAAAACAACTTTATGGACGCTTTATTGCTCGGATACAGACGGTATTTGGAGCGCGTTCAAAAATGCAAATGAAACAATTAAATTTACGACCCGGTCCCATTCGTGCTACATGGAACAGTTGAATTGGAACGGGTCAATATGTGTTCGACAAAATTGTGCGTGCAGGCAAACCAATAGAAAATTTCATCTAGTTTTAACTAGCTGTCGTCCTTTAGCTGCCATGCCAGTTGAAGTCGGGGAATGGGAAGCGTTTCACTTTTCGTCTGATTGGAATAATTTGCTCTGGAAAATGAGCGTAATAATGGTGTACAGAGAACACACTCAACTATCTTCTTTAGACAGAATAATATCGCAATTCCTGCCTCCATTAGAAATTTTTCATCATACTGCCTTGAACTAATGCATTTTTAATGCACATAAACATTGCCGAAATCAGCTGTCTTCCGATACCTTCCTTAGTGCACGGGAAATTTCCCGTCTAGTGAACGGAAAAGTAGCTTCCAAGTTTTGCCACTGTCAGCGCTAGTGTTTGTTCTTCATTTTCAAAGTTTTAAACCAGCTGGACACGCTGTTAACTACCGTCCCCATAGTAACGGGAAAACAAACCAACAACAATTAGGTAAAGTAAATGAAGAAAACTAGGAATTCTTAGAACGTTTTTAATGTACAGTTTAAAAGTTGAAGTTATCATTCACGGTACAGTTGTTATTATCTATATATATAAATGCGAAATACCACTCACTTACTCACTGACTCATTCATCACGATTTCTCAAAAACTACCGAACGGATTGCGGATTGAAATGAAATTTGGTATGTAGCTTCCTCTAGGGCCATACGTATTCACTAAAAAAGGGTTTTAAAAAATTGGAAATTTTAGGGGGGTTTGGGGGGTAAAAATTACTAAATCACGAGATCTACAAAATTACCAAACAGATTGGAATGAAATTTGGTATGTAGCTTACTCTAGGGCCATAGGCGCTCGCTAAGAAAGGGTTTTAAAAAATTCGAAATTTTAGGGGGGAGGGGGTTATGGCGATCATAGTTATTAAATCACGATTTCTTCAAAACTACCGAACGGATTGGAATGAAATTTGGTATGTAGCTTCCTCTAGGGCCATGGGTGCCCACTAAGAAAGGGTATGAAAAATTTCGAAATTTTAGGAGGGGTTTGGGGGGATCAAAGTTACTAAAATCATAATTTCTTGTATTATTACGACAATAGTGCTTTTATTATTTAAGAACTATATATATATAAGCCAAATACCACTCACTGACTGAACACTTAAAAAGAATACAATTACGTTAAAGACTGAAAATACTAACCACCACGGGCAACGCCGTGCGGGAGACCTAGTTACTTATAATCTTATTAGTTAGCTTGTTTTGTAATAAGTTTAAACTTTAAATTTTGTTCTTCTGGTGGATTGTTTTATCGCATCATCTTTTGCAATATGATGAAAAGTATTGTGCATAACTCGTCCCGAAAGTGTCTTTCCCGGTGTTTGACTGAATTATTTCCGTGCTCGGCTCCACCTCACACGTGAACTTTCGTCAGTGCACGGAAAACGGCCACTTTCGGTACTAGTAATGAAATATACTATTACTGCAAACCTTTTTCCAAAGAGGTTATAGTTCGAGATGAAGTACCCTGGATACGATTGCATTCTGTTTGTTGTTGTGTTTTTGGTTCTCGGAAGGAACCCTACAGTTATCTTTAATCAAGCTGTCATCTCGATGTTTGTTGAACAGAGTATTAAGAGATTACAAACTGGTTTTGGTTTTAATCCGACAGTTGGTTTAAGCTTCTGTAATGATGATGTAGGCAGGTCGCCTCTGTAGCGTTCAACTCGAATGTTTTACAAAACTTTAACGTATTAAATACTGACAGAGTATGTTTGTAATTTATGATTTAACTCGTTAACCACTTATCTAGTTTTGATGAAACACTTAAGCGTGTTTAATGCATTTCTAAAGGTGATTTGTGCTGATCAGTGATCGATAAAAATTATTGTTGTTTGTTTAAAAACCTTTTGGGACTTTGTGGGTATGTCTGTTAACCTTTTCCTTGAATGTGTATGATTGATAAATATACATTTTTAAAAGAAACACCACACACAGGTTTTATAACCTCAGAGCTGCCATTATTGTTTCTGTAGTTTTGGAACGCAGTTTCTTAACGCGGGTTGCGGTAGTAGTTAACAAATAGTAAATACAATGCGTAACGAAAAAGTGTTATTAATTGGTTTCTACGGCAATAACAAATATAAAACACGAGTAACGAAAAAAGCGTTACGAAATTGGTTGTTAAGGCAATGAATACATTCAAGAAACACGTGTTTTGGTTCATCAATTTAAATTAAGAGACGACCCGGTTCTGTCCGGCGTAGTTCAGATATTATCTGAAATTTTATTTTAGGCCTAGAAAGTAATTTTAAGACTAGGCCTAACCTAAAATTATCGTATGTATGTTGCCGTTAAGGCAGGTAAAATAAATTGAACATACACACAATAATTCTAGGTTAGGCCTAGACTGATGAACCAACCTTTTATCTTTATTGAATGTATTTACTACGAATTTACATTTAACTGTGTTTACTATCTTAGCTTTGATGTTGTAATTAATTCGACACCTTTATTATAATAACGTTAAACGTATGGAAACAGTAAATATTTGTATAAAAATCAATCTAATAATAAACGGCAATAGAAAGATTAAAATTGCGTGTGTATGTTGCCGTTAAGGCTGGTAAAAGAAATGAAGAAAATGCGTGAATAACTTCGTTCCTGACGGGGGTCCCACGACCTCACACATTTACTTTTTTTTTGTTAGAAAGTTTAATGTTTTTGCCTTTAGTTTGATAAAATGATATGGTTATCTGTTATTACTGAACTGTAACAAACAATTATTATTAACTATATAAACTTTTTAAAGGAAAAAATACAAACTTTAATTATTTTTAAATGGAAATTATTTTGTATTTCCTACCTTCTTTTTAAAAATAATATGAACATCAAAATTATAAGCCACATTCACACGAAAATGTTTCACGTTAGGGTTAAAAAAACTATTCAAGTAAAACAAAGTATAAACAGTTATTCAAAATAGTTGTTTTCATAAACAAAATTAAGTTAGCCGCTATATTAAAAAATGGGCGATGTTGGCACAATTTGAAAACCGTCAAGTTGTACAAAACGGACATTCCTTTAAAATGAGAGATAAAAAAATGGGTATCTTTTTTAGAATCCATTCCCATATTTTGCAGGTACTCTGTATAAGCCTACACAGATGCAATAAACTAAAAAAACTAAACAATTTTGGTATTTTGGAAATATTTGTGAACACCATTTATCCTAAACAATTTGACTACGTACCGAAGAAGCGAACAGAAGGGTTGAATGTTGATCTTACCTGCAACACACGCAAAAATACACAGATTAGATTTGAAATCGTAAATTTTACGAAATTGTATCAATACAGGTTTACACTCACCAAATATACACACCTTGAAATGTACAGTAAACACACATTTAATAATACATTATGGAGAATATCAGGTGCTTTGCTCTCTCACTTGCGCGAGAAGTAACTCTATTTCTGTTGGAATACAGATTATTGAACTTGTCCACGAACTTTTCATCTAATTATTGACTGTTCGACTATGTTATGCTGTTGAAAGAAATAAATTTGAAAGCGAGAATTAAGTTGTATGAACTGCAGTGGGTCTCGCAAGCTAAGCGTTCTGTACAGTCAGGTATTTAAAAAAAACGATTGCCTCTTAAAAGACCCACTGAATTGAAATCAATTTATTCAGCAATTACATCAATTGTTGTTGGTATAGCCGCATAGATTGATAATATGATGCATTTATACAGGGTGTCCCCGAACTCTCTGGACCCCTTTTGTGGATATGTTCCTGGGATACAGACAAACATATTTCACAATAGAAACATGGATCTACGGTGCTTATTTTTTCGTCTATCTGTATGTGTTTTATTTACAAAATACTTAATATTTTTGGAAGTAGAAAAGATTTTGAGCGCAAACTTTGTATACCGACCAGTTGCGTAACCTTTTATCACTTTACGAAAAATTAGAACATTATTTTAAATATTTTCAAAATGGCGGCTGTTTATAATTTTTAATATCAAATATCTCAAAAGCGCTAACTTAACAAAAAAATTACAAGAGACCAAAAGGTTTACTTTTTTAATGGCAAACACAATGATTTTTTTATTTAGTATGTAGCTCAAAGGATAACAGAGATATTGAAAAAAAACTGGAAATTTTATTTCTTGGTAGTTGTCAACATACCCAGAATTATTCTAGAAACAAAATATTTTAAAGTTATTATGAGCTAAACTAATAAGTTATTTGCATGATGTTTCGAGCACTTTCTGAGCTGATTCCACTAGTAAAAAAATAATAAAAATGTTCATATATTCACAGGTCTGGAAATGTTTCGTTAGAGAGAGCTGGCGAAAGATTTCACCCGTGTTTCAGATTACTTCGAGGACACCTGTATAATACTACTTGCCTGAGCAATCATATAAACAGTCAGTAGTTGACAGCTGTTTCGCCTGTCACCCATCATTAGAACAATTAAAACTTTTAAATAAAACACAGATTAAATCTTTTAACAGAATAAAATGTACATTAAAAAATAGTCTATAGAGTTTATACAATATATAAAAGTGGACAGTCACTCACTGTGACATAAAAGTTTTATATAATATATTGTTTTTTATTTAAGAGTTTTAATTGTCCTGATGTCTGACAGATAACCAAAACAGCTGTCAACTATTGACTGCTTACTTGTTTGCTCAAGCAAGTAATAGTATATAAATATATCGCATTAAATACATTCTAAGTGATCTAGCCCTCTTCTACCCAAATACCTTTTAAGTTACTAAACATTTTAGGGACAAAAGTTTGTTGCCAAATATATATAGGATGATAGTATAATCTGGAGTATTACTGGCTATCAACAACAAAAATATAATGTTTAATTGTTTCCACAAATTCCCAAAATGTTGCTACACAACCCATTCCTTCGTCTCTATTAAAAAACAATAAAAATAAAAAGAAGAACTGTAGTGTTAGAAGTGTCAATGTACTAAACAAGAAAAGTATAGATAATTTTTACTTTCTCACTATACTATAGTAGGCTATAGAGAAAGTGTAGTAATCGCAAAAAAATCGATGTTGAGATTGTTGTGGAAATATCCGTTTTGGGACCACCTGAGTCCAAAAAAGTGTTTTTTTACAAAATGTCTGTCTGTATACAAAGCTAGAGCGAACACTATTCGATCGATTTCAAACAAATTTGCACCAGACATGTCAAGTAGGCCTGTATAGATGCACGAAAAACGGTTTTGAAAAAAATTGAAAACAACCCCCCAAAAATCACGATTTTGATAAAATTTGGCTTATTTGCAGCCTTTAATGTAAACTACCATATGCAAAAAAACCGCATATTTCTAAAAATTGTCATTTAGCTAATAACGTATTTAATTGACCTAATTGGTGTGTTTGGTGCAAATTTGTTCGAAATCGATCGAATAGTTTTCTTTCTAGATAATAATAATAATATTTATTAGTTAATCTCCTACTTTAATAAATCACCTCTCCTACCCCACCTACAATTATGAAGTCACAGTGAATCTGTTTAATAATTTAAATATGTTTGTGCGAAAGTATGTTCCAGTTCCTGGTACCGTTTATTAATTTTATTTTTATTTTGTACAAACAAGAAACAAGTATTAGGGGATTAATAAATTAAACAAACAGAAATTTAGACAAAACAAACTCATTTGTCACTGAATTATAATTATTATTGCACAGGGCATACAAAACCAGAAATAAAATAAAGAGGAAACAAAACGAAAATAAAGTTTTTGAAGGTTATAGATGTAGTTCAACCCAATGCAAAACCAAAACTATATTCGGAAATAAAACGGGAAATAAAAAACCCAAGCTCCAAATTCAAAGATCGTGGTTAGAATGTTTAGACATGCAAAGTGTGCTACTATGCTGAACGTCAAGATCAAGATCAAGGTCAGGATAAAGAAGCTGTTTGCTCAGGCGGGATCAAGATCAAGGTTACGATAAGTGTTCCCAAGAAACTTGTTTACTTCGCCGGTCATGGGTTCACTATTTATAAAACGATCGTTTGTTTCTTACTAAGAGAGCTTTCTAAAATTAGACCCGCAGTGGAAGCAATCGCGGTAACAATGTTTGGGCTCTGCACAATGTTTGTTTTGGTCAGGTTTGATGTTTGTTTTTGTTTGCACACAATCTTAA
>JAGFPH010002322.1:184191-199191 GCA_018207615.1 Philaenus spumarius | reverse complement strand
TAACTTTGAACATTATTACAATTAATTGTATGTTATTTTTTGCGTAATATAACAAATAAAAGTAGATTAATTACTTCAACAAACAACACTGAACATTATTACAATTAATTGTATGTTATGTTTTTCGTAATAAAACAAATAAAATAAAATAATTTATTTCAAACAAACAATATTTAAAATTATTTTACAATTAATTGTATGTAATGTGTTGCGTAATATAACAAATAAAAGTAGATAAATTACTTCAAACAAATAACATTGTACATCATTACAATTGTATGTTGTGTTTTGAGTAGTATTGCATTATTAAAGTAATTTAGTTTGATCAAATATTATAAAGAACCATAAGTTTCAGTATAGATGTAGATTTTATTTTACGCTTTAAATTTTCAATGTAATAAATAGTGATTTGAAATACATGTTGAAAAGGCTTTAGTGGTTTTATCATATTGTTAACGTTTAAATGTATTCAAGACACTTTCCTAATGATGATTACGCTGGTAAACAGACATAAGTGAACAAGTCTGACTCAAAATAGAGTTAGCCTTACAATGGGTCATATCTCGAGAATGGTTTTACGAAGCGCAATGCAGTAGCTACAAGTTTATTTTCAAGATAACTTTGAAACTAGCTACGAGCAAGATCATTTTATAGAACAGCGTGTTCGTCTTCGAACAATGGGTTTTGCTTTTAAACCACTGTGAACGTTACATATTAAATCTAACATTAATTTAGATAGTCTAGTGGTAACACCTAACGGACATAAGCTTGTGTCGCAAATGTTCATAACAGATGATGTAGGCCTACTATCATTTGTATGACGAATTATATATAATGACATCAGATGTATCTCTGATCTTGTTAATTTTGGCTCACAAGAACTACTTTAAATTCATATATACTAATATTATAAAGAGGAAAAATTTGTTTTGTTTGTATGTAGGGGGTAATCTCTGGAACAACTGAACAGCTTGAAAAAAATAATGTTACTGAAGTGTTTTTAGCTACAATATAGCTACGTGAGCTATTGAAACAATCCCTAAAACAATAAATATTAATTGTTATACTTTCCTTACAGCTAGAGAGCAAAGTAAACAGCTGATGTAATCTATGTTTTGAAAATTTTTATTATTATGGAACTAACTTCTGTAAAACAGATCTTTTTTAAAAACTAAAACACTAATTTAAAATGTAGCTGCAGGAAAAATGTTGTGTGAATCTCGGGTGCAAAGTTGGCTACACCTCGGGCGTCAAATGTATATCTCGTGCGACAAACTCGATTTTGCACCCGAGATTCACAAATAACTATTGATCTCTAAATCACAGTTGGAAACTTATGCATAAGAACTAGAACGACTGAACAATAACCAAGTGGACAGTGTAAATCAATACTGTAATGAACAACGGTGATCTATTCATCATTGGGAAACAGTTAATTGTATTTATTAGGTCTACGAGAACTAATTTCATCAACCTAATTAAGCAACAAAAGAAAACAAAAACTTTTTTACAAATTTGATTCTTTCGCTTTTATACACTCTTAACGGTTTATTTGGGCCAATTAAAAAATAAATATAATAAATCACATAACAAGGATTATAAAAAGTTTGTGCTTCTATGTGCATTTTATTATATGCAATCTCATTTCTTGATGGTGTCTATAATCACAAAAGTTTAAAATACTCTCATATACATTAAAAATACGGCCAGTGTTGAACTTAATTCACATTCAACTAACTTAACGTAGTTAGGTAAAGGATGAAACAGATTGTTTTTATAATGTAGTTAAAATTCTTAAACTATTTAACCGTTTATCCTTCAAAGTTTTACTTCAATCGCATATTGTTCAGAGGGATTTCATGACCCATTTATAATAATCTCCAACTTCCGACCTTCACACAAAATAATCTGTAAAACCAAACTCACTTATTAAATCTGATTTATAAACATTACTATTAAGAACATTCTCGTCTCTATTAAATCTTTCCTTTCTTATATAATATACAAATTATTTGCTTCTGACCTTTGTATATATTTATTATTATCATTTTAAATTATCTTTTATAAGTCTGTTTAAAATTGTTTACCACAACAAACAAGATCCATATATACTACTAAATGACAAATTGTACTTTGGCTCCAACACAATATACGACACGCTCAACTCCTTCAGCAAGATAAATAATTCAGTCAACTGAATGTAGTCATGGTGGTCATGCATACGGACCTAAAACGTATATTTATTATAACTCTAGTGATCTCAGAGACTTTTATATTTTTTAAATGTGAATTGTATTTATGTGTTCATGTTTTTATTGTGTAAAGTTTTGTATTCAAGACAAGCACGAAGCCTGATGATGTCTCTGTGTAGATGAAACGACCGTAGCTAACTAACATTCAAATAGGATTATTTTAAACAGACTTATAAAGATAAACACAATAAGCATATTAGAACAATTCCTGATCTATAAAGAGTATAAAAATAACCCAAATAACATTTTAAATGACAAACTGAATTTTTCATCCAACCATATAATATATATGATATAATCGGCAAACTAAATAAAATATAACAAATACAATTTGTTCAGACTTTGAACTTAATTATTAGAATCATACCAATAAACTCTGTTCACATCCAGTATCCTACCTCCAGTGGGACAGGAACAGCCTGAATAATGTGGTCACAAATAATATGTTTACTACGAGTTATACTCAGATGTTGTTAGTGCCATGTGTTACGTGTATATGTGTTAGTACAAGCTTGACGAAACTTTCACTATTCGGCGAAACAGCTAGACCAACAAATACTGAATGAAGAAAACCTATTTAAGGTAATTATAATAGGATATTTATGGTTTGTGGACAATTCATGACAATATATCTTTTGGAAATGAACTATGCTCTTAATTCATACTAAAAAACTTAACTTATGCTCTACTATAAACTCCTACAAAACTTAAATTACAAAACTTATAAATATATTATAAACAAGTTAAAATTAAATAAAGTGGTATTTGATGCTCAAATGTCAGGAATGAAAGGACCAAACTCACAAATAGATATGACTAGCTGACCCGTACGGCGTTGCCCATGGTGGTTGGTATTTTCAGTCTTTTTAACGTAATTGTATTCTTTTTAAGTGTTCAGTCAGTGAGTGGTATTTGGCTTTTATATATATAGATCTTAAATAATAAAAGCACTATTGTCATAATAATAAAAGATCTTAAATTACGATTTTAGTAACTTTGATCCACCCAAACCACTCCTAAAATTTCGAAATTTTCATACCCTTCCTTAGTAGACCCCCCTACCTATGGCCCTAGAGGAAGCTACATACCAAACTGCATTCCAATCTGTTTGGTAATTTTGGAGAAATCGTGATTTGGTAATTTTTACCCCCCAAACTCCCCAAAAATTTCCTTTTAAAAACCTTTTTTTAGTGAACACTTATGGCCCTAGAGGAAGCTACATACCAAATTTCATTCCAATCCGTTCGGCAGTTTTGAAGAAATCGTGATTTAATAACTTTGATCCCCCAATACCCCCCTAAAATTTGGATTTTTTCAAACCCTTTCTTTGTAAGCACTTATGGCCCTAGAGGAAGCTACATACCAAATTTAATTCCAATCCGTTAGGTAGTTTTTGAGGAATCGTGATGAGTGAGTCAGTGAGTGAGTGAGTGAGTGAGGGGTATTTCGCTTATATATATATAGGTACCTATTTATTTGATGTTTTTAGCCTCTAAGCTGTAAACTTTTATGGTTTTTGTGTCTTACAAAATCTAATCTACTGTAAGTAAAAGTTTATATTTTTTACATAATCTTATTGCTGAGATAGAAGTTAAAACTAGCTTAATTTTATAAGCAATTCAAAATATTTATATGAAATAAAAATTTTTAAAATATCAGTTTAAGTTAACTAACGATTTCAATATGAATAAATATCTAGAAATTATTTTCAAACTGTTATTAACGTAGTTTCTTTATTTTGTATTCCATTTTGTATCCACGGCCATAGTGGATTTGCATACCTAACGCAGTAGCCTAAACAAATTTGAATTTGTTCGAAGACTAATTATGTTAATTTAATTGGAAAAAGTGCTTTTAGATGAGTAAATATACGTTTTTGCCTAAAACATTAAGTTTTTTATTTCCATTCAATTAGTAGTACAGTAGTACGTATATAAAATACTATGGTATATATAATTATTTTATAATGTTCTTGAAACCTATATTCATAAATTGTATGTTTTTCGCGTTAAAATGATCGCACTCCCCTTTGTACCACTTTACCGTGGATAGGTTTTTTAATCTACGTTATTCTATCAAAATGCTATATTGTGCTCAATATTTATCGCAATTTTCTTCTTTAAATAACCGGAATGGTCCAGCAAAACAAGTACATTGTAAATATGCTGTGATTAACATAAATCGATCATATAATCACATTCAAACACATTTCCCTACATCCTAACGTATTTTCAGAAATGTTCGTGATATCATTATGTTTCGTTTCCTAGGTTGCTTCCAATTTCAATATAGCAAATATATATATATATATTTAATATTAAAACTTATTTTTAAGTAACAGTATCCAAGTTATAGATTTTAGTCAAAGTTTTTGACTACTTACTCTGTCTTGTGACTTATTTTGTAACATAAGTTACGCGTTTTACAACGTAAGTTCCATCTTCAGACTCGCTCGTGAGAGGTAGTTAAACCATTGAAACACTACAAATCATGAACATCACAAACAATAAACAATTAAAATTCAAATACACGACAGATATACTATATCGGTGTCATTTACATTACACAGTTTGTAATAATATATCTAACAGTAGACGTTTCCTAACATATGATCTTTCCAGTAATTAAAACAAATTATTTCAGCAGCTTACTATAAGTTTATAAATAATGAATCAAGTTATACAAGAAGTAATGTCTGAAAATTTTATTGTTTTCCGAGTGACTAAGTTTGCAATGATTCCAATTGACAGACGAGGTGATTTTGAGAAAACATACAAAACCACTTGTTAAAGTCTTTGTGATTTAAGAAACCTTTCAAGTCAACACATGCATTGCTGCTTATAACGAGCTTTTGTAGCGGTAGAATGACGTAGGTAAATATAACACTGGAAAAAATACGCTCGAAATAAATGTTGTACACACATTGATCAAGAAACAACTACATTTGATTTGATAGCATTTACAATAAATACATACTAGCTGACCCGTGCGAATATTTCGCCACTTAGGAGTACTTACATGATTTAATTCCTTGATTTATTCTATAAATAACAGTTTATAACGATTTATTACGTTTTACTTTGATTAAATTTGATTAATTTGCGTTATAGATTACACTTGCATATACAATGTAAACAATCTAACGAGCAGCTATCATGGTAGTTAAACAGATTGTTAATAGATGGCGCCTTTCATTTGAAAGCTTTTTAATCAATATTTGTAACAAAAACATTAATTTTAAGCTGGGAATATTTGCTTTAAAATTATGTTTCAATCATTAATTTTGATGGCGAATCAAAGGAGATATGTCGTTACCACAAAAAATAACACCTTTTAGAAATAATATATAATAGCTGACCTGTGCGAATATTTCGCATGTTATGAGAAGACCAACTTACCTGATATAATACATTGATTTAATTAAGTAAATTACGTTTATTTATTTACGTTGGCATAATTATTTGAAAACAGTTTATAACGCTTTACGTTGATTTAATTTGATTGATTTGAGTGACAGATTACACTACACTTGCACTTGCATATAGAATGTAAAACATTTAAATAACAGCTGTCATGTTAGTTAAACAGATTGTTAATAGATGGCAACTTTCATTAGGAACCATATGAAGTAAAATATACGATTTTTTAAAACCAATTTTTGTAATGAAAACATGAATTTTAAACTGTTTGTCTATTTCTTTTAAATAGCGGGGAACATAAGCTTTAAAATTATGATTGAAGAATTAATGCAGTTATTGCTTAGCGACAAAAGACACCTTTGAGAAATAATATACTATTTTTTTGCAATATCAGGTTCAGCATTTTGTTTCTTGTTAACGTTTTAGCAATTTACAATATTATGACAACCATAAATACAAAGTCTTAGTAGAACTAATCGACATAATAAAATCCAATAACATAAATAGTCTTAAAATAAAAGGGTAGATATGAGGCAAAATAGAAAACTGAAGTAAATAGCTTTAAATTATTTTAAAATAATTCCTTCTCACTCGTCAAGCTCAAAGTTTATTAATAAGCTTTAAATTATTTAAAACCCACTACACTTTCCAAAAGAAAATTTTCCTTAGAAATTATTGATTTTAATCCTAAGTTAAGAGAACGTACTATGAGTGACGAGTTTTATTTACTTTTACAAACACAATGCACAAATCTGTCACTGTTTGATGCGTACACTTCGACAGCCCCTGGTACGTTCTGCGCATGCACTTACTCCATTATGCAAGGATCGTGGCATTTCAAACTTCATCAGTCGTAATGTGCCGCGCCTCATGGATACATCAATTCCATTCTTGCTGCTCGTAGCACTCGTAGCCAAGTCGGAATATTTAGGTAACCATGAATGAAACTTTATTTTACTACTCATTTCCTTAGGCATTGGAGTAGTATTGGAGAGAAATTTCATTTACTGTAGTTTGAGCTAACAACAGACTTAACATGTATTTTAAAATGTTATTTGTTTTACTATTGGCAAAATTTTACATTGTAACTGTTTAACTTAATAAATGTTTACATTCGATAGAATATAAAGAAGCAAGTACTTCTTTGACGCGAGTTGATGATATGTATTAAATGATGTTGAAAATGTTTTTCGTAATATTAATAATTTGAGTGTAAAGGATTTCAAAGCAGTATAGAGAATCTGCTTGGTTTCTATGGTTTTAATAAAGTTAGGGGCGTCTGCATCCGTCATTGCAAACACTTTGTTCCCTGCTAATTAAAGGGGTTTTAACGTGTTTACTTAATGCTGGTTGCTTCAAAATTTTAAGCAATTGTTGTTATATTTTTGTTCTACCAGTTTTAAACATGGCAGAATTATACGACGTTAAACATTGTATTAGATTATAAAATATAATATGTTATTGTATTATCATAAGTTAGACTAAATAATTAACACCTATTTCAAACATAACTTTTTACGCACTCGGCAAACAAACATGTTATTTCAATACCATTAATTTACATAAAATTAATATCAAAAAGTGACATTTTCCATTAAATGTAACTTGCCTAAAGGCTTACTTACTTATTTATGGTTATTTTTGGAGCAATAAGTGTTCGGTTGTATATATTGGTAGCAGGAAGAGTTAGTTATGTTCCCGGTAAACTAGAGTATTCATATAGTGTACAGTTAAAAGCACTGAAAGGATGAGATAACGTTGTTTGTTTTTTTCAGTCGTGAAACCTATTCTGTCTGTATCGCCTGTAATTCTATTTTACATTAGTGGCACTTTATAACCACATAATTTTTAGTTATGCGTGTATTACCGGGAATATAAATAACGCCATTTAGAAATTTATATGAGACATTACTAATTAATATTTACTAGCTGACCCGTGCGAATATTTCGCGTAAGGAGTACTTATCTGATTTTATAAATTGATTTAATTAAGTTGAAACAGTAGGCCTACGTGTATATATTTACGTTCGTTTAAAAATAACAGTTGATAACGATTTATGACGCTGTACTTTGATTTAATTTGATTGTTTTTCGTGATGGATTACACTTGCTATGGAATGTAAATAATCCAACAGCTGTCGAGTTAGTTAAACAGATTGTTAATTGGATTGCGCCTTTCAGTTACAATTTTAATCCATTTTTTTAAACGAAAACATGAATTTTATTAAAAATATTTGTCTATTTTTCGTCAATAGTGGGAAACGGACGATAAGGTTTGAACGATGTTTGAATCACTGGTTTTGATGAAGAATTAAGAGAGATAAGGTGTGGGAAAAATCACACACTTGAGAAATGATAATTCAGCTTGTCCCACGAAGAGGTTGCTATTATTTAATTGATATGCCGGACTTATGGAAACCCTACAAACTGGAAACTCTACAGTTATATTACATAGATACGTAAAATAGTTATTCTCGAGTTTCAGTTGTTTATAATCAATCAAATTAAAATGGTGTAACAACAAAATAATAAAACAAATCTTGTGGATAAAACCACTTATATTTACAAGAAGATTCAGATTGCAAAAAAGCTGTTTATCCATTTAATATTGATCAGCTGGTTTTGTGAACGAACAACTATGAAACAATTAATTAACAATATTTGATACCACAACACAACTAGGTATCAAAGAGTTTTATTGTTGTCTGTTCACAAAACCAGCAGTTTTTTTTTGAAATCCGAATCTTCTTGTAAATATAAGTGGTTTTATCCACAAGATTTTTGTTAACTTTTGTTATTATTTTTTATTCCGCCACTTTGATTTGATTGATCATAAGAAAATGAAACTTGAGGGTAACTATTTTACATATTTATGTAATATAACTGTAGAGATTCCAGTTTGTAGAGTGTTCGATATAGCAACCTCTTTTTGGGACACGCTGTACATGACAATATTTAGTCTCACTCTAAGAATTGAATGTGCCTAACTATTATGTATGAATATGTCCGAATTCCACAATTCATTTCAATTTGAAGTTTTTAAAAACATAATAACATGTGCCACATCAAGCAACCTCATCAATACGTTTTGCATCATCACATACTTCAAATTAAATATCCCAACTGAATGTTAAACCCTAGCTATATTTTTATTTTACTTTTCATATTCCCTGTATAAATAAAATTCAGACTAAAAGTAATACATTAATTTAATAAATAACGTTGTCTACACTGAAGGTTTATCTTTATCATGGCTGGCAAAAACACCAAAATATTAATAGCAATATTTTAGAAAATATTGATCAAATTTAAATTTTGCTGTATATGTAATGTGAAAGATGTCTAAAAGGTTTCTTCTGTGTCTAAAGTTTGGATTAATCATTTTTTTATTAATAATTAAAAACGTTAAATTAAATCTTACACAAACTCAATTCAAACTTGTACATGTTTACATTAATTTTTAGTAGACTAGCTGAAATGTATATTAGTAAAATCTCAAAAAAACTATTGGTTGGTTTATTTAATACAATTTAAAACAGAACAATGCTTTATGATTCTCTAGTGCAGTAGAGTGTATTTATTGAAGTGTTAACAGTATGTTTGTATTTGTTTTGGAGGCGTAAGTTTCTCAAAATTGTAATTTGGATTTGATTATTGTTTGTCATATGTTCACCTAACATTACTCGTGACCTATAAACATACATTTGCATTTATTGATACGCGATGGACGTATTATTATTATTTAGAATAATTTATATTGGCAATGCCTGGATAAAAGGAAACAGAAAAAGGTATAAACAGCTTAACTACAAAAAGGTTATCATTGATCGCTTTATTGGACCGGTTATATTAATTAACTAGATTAGCTTATTTAACAATTTACTGCTCACATTCCTTTTCTTGATATTTTTCTGATTGTTTACGCCGTTTCGTCTGTTTTCTAGGAAGTATTCTAGATTTTTGTATATCGACCTAGAAAAGAATGCTGGCACACGAGTGTACAAAGGAGCTCGCGTAACCGTATACAACACTTTAATGTTTCGGTTCTGTGTTGTGTACTTGTTTCATTTCGTTCACCGATCGACGAGCATTAACCAATTGCAAGATATACATTTTAAATTAGGTTTGACAATGCCTGATAAATAGACGAAAGGGCGTAACGTATCAGAAAAAGTTCCAAGAAAGACGGTAAACAGTAAGTTGTAAAATAAGTTAACATCAGTTAAAAACCTGATTGTAAAACCAATCAGTGATTACGGTAGATTCGGTTGATTTATAAAATAGAAAAAAATAGCTGTCTATAAATTGTGTAAACTTTAAGTAATCCAATACAACTTTTGTTATACAACTTTTTAAAGCTGTAAATCAATACCGCCCTTTATTACTGTCAACGTTTAATTTATCATTAACCTTTCCGGTCCCCATTTTAATTTCGTTCCAATAAAGGTTATGGGGAGCAACTTTTCTGAATGCTAATGATTTGTAAACTAACCTTTTATAAATATAATTATTTAGTCCAGAGTTCTGAAAGATTGTTATTTTTTTTTACAATTCTTATCGTTTTAAAACAAAGGTTATAGCTATGCTGAAATTAATGTTTGAAGAAATGTTTGGTGATTTAGTTGTGTTTTAGGTTAAACACATTTAAAGTGCATAATTTAATATATTAAACTTTCAAAATGATTGACATTCCTAATAACAGAGTTGATGCTCACCTCGTCAATAATGAGACATTTTACTACTCTTTCCGTATTAGAGGTAAAACAATATTAAATTAAAAATGTACAAATTAACAAAAAATATTCATTTATGTTGTTATGGTAGTTGTATTATTTTTATTTATTATAGCACTTAACTAAACTAATAACAAATTGAAAATTAATTACAAAATTAAAATTGTTTAGTTTCCGTTAGGCTTTAAGCTTCTGACAACTTTATTAGATTCTACTAAATCCAGATTTAACCTCTAGTGAGGTAATCAACAAATTAATAAACAATACTAAAACAAACACTTAACCAAGAAACGTTGCAATATTTCATTTGTTTTGGTGTTCAAGGTCATACAAAGAGTGTCTTTTTGCATATCGATGCCAATAAAATTAACTGTAGGCTGTTGTTACAGAAACAAATTAAGTTAATAATTTAGCGGATCATTAACTTCGATGTATACAAGCACGAGATGAGATCGAGTTGTGTCCAATTTATATGGCTCTTCGTGTATTTAAGTTCATGATGTATTGCTCACCAACACAGAATCTTGTGTAAAATGAGTTTTAGTTGCATTATTGTTAAATATCTCGATAATTTGTTCAATCTAATCATATAAAAATATAAGAGCTATTATCATACTTTTATGTAGCCTAACCCTGATACTTTCAGTAAATTTGTAACATAATATTTCAATAGTACAAGATTTTAACTGAGGTAGAAATGAATTTTTGTGAATTAAAATGATTTTTAATAGAAATGAATCATACGTCTTCATAAAGTAAATGTTCTAATTACATTAGAATAAATCTTTTAAAATGTATATTAATACATAATATGAAATGAAATACATTTTTATGTTTCCATAAAATCATACACAGTAAAAAACACACTAATATAAAACAAACAGCAGTTAACAATATTAATAATTAAAAAAAGAATGTTTCACATCATATATTTTTTACCAGTTACAATAATCAATGTTTACAGCGGTAGGTAAGTTAACAGAAATACAGTAGTTAAATAATTTAATAGTGGAACAATATAAAAAAAAAAATACATATATTAATAATAGTAGCTGAGGCACTAAGGAAAAAAACGAGAAATAAACTAAACAACTGAAATACTTTGGTTTATACTTTAGCAGGGACTAAACTATTCACGACAAATACATAACAGAAAAACAGGTTCAACATAAAATACACCAAAAAAAAACGTGTTTGAATACAACATTTTTAGACAATCCAAAACAACCGACTCTACTATTCTTGTCGAGTCCCACCATCACATTGCACATAAAATGGCTACTTAGAACAGATTTATCCACCGGCTAATATTAGGCCTATTACCAGACAAAGATGGAGATTTTTATAATGAATTAAATGCAATAAAATACATAGCTGTGGCGAATGGTTACAGGAGTTCCTTGATTGATATCATTCTTAAAAACACGTAAGAAAGAGACAAACCGCTGATGTGTTGAATATCTTAAAAACACATGAACAAATTCGATCTAACCCTGACGTTCCGTACCTCTCAACAACATTGGGAATATAATAAACTAAAATATAAAAAAACAATCACGGTAGAGCAGAAATAAGGAATATGCGAAATCAATTATAACGAATGCGAATGTTTCTACATAGGTCAAACTGGGAGGCAATTTAGGAAACGGTTGAAGGAACATCTACCTAGTAATAGAGGTACCATTAGAAAATCTAATTACGGACGCCACATTAAGGAACACAACAATTCATATCCCAAATTTGACACCAATTTCCACCCATTGCACATACAAAAGAAGAGTAAACAAATGGACGTGTTTGAAGAACATGAAATTTATAAAGTGCAGTAAAAGTCCGGAGCTTATGTTAAATGACCATCAATAAATTAAATAGGTACAAATTTTACCTATTTAATTTATTGATAAAAAAAAAATTTCCAATCCGTGGGCTAACATGTTGAAATTGAAATTAAATGACCAATTGAACTTTTATTCCAATTTTATGTATGACAAAACAAAGGCAATCGTTAAGAAAATCAATAAACGGTACCAGATAACTACCACATACTTTCTCCCAGTTGAAACTTTATACCTTCCCAAGAGTAGCATAGGAGGTGTTTTTTTAGAATTGCAAAAGTAGGACGTACGATGGAAAATATTAGATGCATGTAACACACATCCATATTATATTATTATATTATATTAATAGCTGGCCCTATCCGGCTTTGCACGGATAGACAAATCAAAGTTAAGTGTATATTAACAAAGAATATATTATTTCAATAAATATATTATACTATGTATTTCTTATGGGGATTTTAGTAACTTTGACCCCCAAACCTCCCCTAAAATTTCGATTTTTTTTAAACCCTTACTTAGCGAGCACCTATGTCGCTAGGTGAAGCTACATACCAAATTTCATTCCAATCCGTTCAATGGTTTTTGAGAAATCGTGATTTAGTAACTTTGAACCCCCCCCCCCCCAAACCCCCTAAGATTTCAAATTTTTTGAAAACCTTTCTTGGAGAGCACCTATGGGCCTAGAGAAAGCTTTGAAATCATGATTTAGTAAATCATGACACCGCCCCCCCCAAACACCCCTAAGATTTCAAATATTTTGAAACCCTTTCTTATCAGACCTATGACCCTAGAGGAAGCTACATACCAAATTTCATTCCAATCCGTTCAGTAGTTTGGAGAAATCGTGATCAGTGAGTCAGTGGATTTGGCTTTTATATAATATATAAAAGGTATTATATATATAGATTATTATTTTTTTTTTTTTTAACTATTCGATCGATTTCGAACAAATTTGCACCAAACATGTCAATTAGGATTGTATAGATGCAAGGAAAAAAGTTTTGACAAATTTTGAAAAACAACCCCCTTTTTACCAAAAAACCCCAAAAATCAGTTATTATTATTATTATTGCCTAAACGAGAATTTGTAGATAGATGTGTTTTTTTTCCATATGGTAGGGGTACATTAAGGGCTACAAATAAGCCAAATTTCATCGACATCGTTATAGCCGTTTTTGAGAAATTTGGATTTTTCTCGTTTTTTTGAAATTTTTGGGGGTAAAACTCCTTAAAAATTTTAAATTTGAAGAAATGAAAAAAACTCCTGGAGATATTCAAGAATGTAGGTATTTGGTGTAGACCTACATACCAAATTTCATCAAAATCGGACCGTTGGTATGGTCTCCAGCTCTGTACACATCCTTACAGGCAAACAGACACATGGACACACGGACAGACATCACCAAAAAAACACTTTTTTGGGTTCAGGGAACAGCAAAACAAATAATTCCACTAAAAATATGTTTGGGTTCAGGGAGCATCAACACAGATATTTCCACTAAACATTTTTTGGGGGTTCAGGAAACACCAAAACAGATAATTCCACTAAAAATTCAAATTCAAAAATTTGGACGAAAACAATACTTTCTCCATATACTACGTATAGGGTGGAGAAAGTGAAAATTGAACGGTATTACACGTTAGAGGTCCTCAGTGACCGTATAAATTCGACGATGTCCACACGCCGAGTTATAGCGTGTGTTATTGTGTGCGTATATTTGTGTTTGTGTTATGTTGACTGTATATTTATTTTAATTTACTAACGACCTCGATAGAGAGAGAATCTGATGATGAAATAAAGTTCCGAAACGCGTCACGAACAAGTAAGTTTTATCTGTAAATCACTTAAATTTATAAAAGTCACACAGACTGACTAAATTATTCTTTTAATTCAAATTTGTGACTTGCATACAAATACAATGATGAGGCTTCAAAATACCAAACATTTATTTTCGCATTTACAAAATTTTATTTTTAATATGAGCGTGTCATAGATTCTTGTTGGAATATTGGTATAATACTTCATACAAATATGTTTCCTATTCTTTTGACCAACATATGTGACCTATTCATACTGTAACTAACCTTAAATAAACAATGACACCAATTTGTAGGCAAACTACAATTACTTTGTATAAAAACATTTCAGTGGAATAACGGACAGATTAATAAAAACTGGAAGGTTAGGATAAACAATGTTCTTATTGGTAATCAACCTAATATAATATTTGTAATTATAATTATCGAATCCAGAATTGTAACTCCCCAATGGCAACACCATAATTTAACGAGCTAAGATCTTCAGAAGGACAATTTTCTCATTAATTGTGTCGGAAATACATTATTCAAGAAATAGATTTCATAAATTTTTACTTGTTTTCTTCCACATCTAGTCATGTTTTGCAAAAATCAAGTTCCTAAACTTTTTCACAACACACATACACACACACACACCCCCCCACCCCCACACACACAACCACACACACCCGTGCACAAAATGTACTAATTCATATTTCATACATTTATATTTAATTGCTCTTGGCCAGTTATGCAATTGCCCTAAACAGAAATAAAAAATGTACAAATTTGTTTTAATTTTAGGAATATATAAGCTAGTGTTTAGAAAACTACCAACTCCATCCATCCTCAATTCCAACTGCATTGCATTATGCTATGCACAAAACAAAAGGTAATTACGAATACGTATATGAAATTTAAATCTAGCTAAGCCTATTATGTATAAATATTCAGATGACCA
>JAGFPH010002322.1:148956-174191 GCA_018207615.1 Philaenus spumarius | reverse complement strand
ACTAAGAGGTTTACAAGAACCGTTAGGATCTCTTATGCGTACTAAAAATCCAACTAACTTAGAGGAAGCATTAAATATGTTGACAAATGATTTTCAGTTTAAAAATAATAAGTTATATCAAAATAACAGACCTATGTTAAGCAAACCTAATCAAATACAAAAGCCTATCCAACAAAAGACTTACCAACCTAAACAACCACCTTACCAAAACACCCAAAATCCATATTTAAATAAACCTTACCAACAACTTCAACCAAAACCACAGTTTTACGCGAATCAACAGCAAAAACCTAATACGAATTACCAACAAAATCAAAGACAATACAAGCCTACACCAATGAGTATTTCGACAAGACAGACGGATAATACTGTTAGGAACACTAGAATGTACCAATTAACAGGGAAATCGACAGAAAACACGTCAGAAGATTGTTTTAAAAATTTTGACCAAAGTGACGAAAATTTCGTAGAAGATCTTGAAACTAACGAACCTTTACAGGAAAAATTTAACACATTAAGTTTAGATGACGGAGACAATGTAATTGAGGAAGAAGATTATTTTTTAGGAGCTACCAGCCTAGGAATAAATTCAAAATAATGAACATTCATAATGAAAATAATGAATTACCATATATTTTTGACCCCAAAACTAATTTTAAAATATTAATTGATACAGGAAGTACAAAATCATTTATAAAAAAAAACTTAGCTTTTGAAATGTATAAAAACACATTGAAACAAGAACCATTTGAAGTATCAACGGCACATGGTGTCTCAAGAGAAAAATATAGCTGTAAATTACCTTTACTAGGAAAGAAAGAAACGAAATTCTATCTATTTAATTTCCATAAAGATTTTGATTTATTATTAGGATTAGACAACATGAAAGATTTAAAATTAAGTTTGGACTTTATAAACAATAGATTAAAAACACCAGATAAAGAAATACGTATACTTTACTTCAACACAGAAGAAACAGAATGTAAACAAAAACTTAAACCTAAGTCTAATATTAAACCTAATGTTGACAAAAACGTAAACAGTTACGTAATACAAGCAAGAAGTAAACAAGTAGTTAAGATTAAAATAAAAAATATTCAAAATGGACAAGGAATAATTCCATATACATATTCTAAAGGATTGGAAATACCTCAGTGTATAGTAGATATTGAAAACGGTGAAGCTTTTTGTCCCATAATTCACAATTCAATGGAAGACATGAAAATTACACCAAAACCATTAGAAATTGAATCTTTAAATTACTTTAAAATTTTCGACACATACACTAATAATAATTGTAACAAGGAAATTAATCCAAATTTTAATTCAATAAATTATAAGAAGAATACATTGGATATGAGTAAAATTAGGACAGAACATATGAATTCGGAAGAAAAACACGAAATATTAAAATTAATAAAAGAGTATTCAGATATCTTTCATATCGAAGGAAATGATTTAACTTTTACAAATCAAATAAAACACGTAATTAGAACAACTGACGAAATTCCAGTTTATACAAAAAATTATAGATATCCAGAAATTAATAAAAAGGAAGTAAATAATCACATTGAAGATATGTTAAAACAAAAAATAATTCAACCTTCAAAATCCCCTTGGAACAGCCCAATTTGGATAGTACCTAAGAAAGCTGACGCTTCAGGAAAACAAAAACTTCGTTTAGTTATTGATTTTAGAGGATTAAACTCAAAAACAATAGACGATAGATTTCCTTTACCAAATATTACAGATATTTTGGATAAATTAGGAAGATCACAATATTTCACAACACTAGATTTAGCATCAGGTTTTCACCAAGTAGAAATGGATACAGGTAGTATTGAAAAAACAGCTTTTTCCACAGAACATGGACATTTTGAGTTTTTGAGAATGCCATTCGGGTTAAAAAATAGTATTCCCTTATTTCAAAGAATAATGAATAATATTTTGAGAGGAATACAAGATGAAATTTGCCAAGTCTATTTAGATGATTTAATTATATATTCAACAAGCTTACAAGAACACATAAATCGATTAAAACAAGTTTTTGATAGATTAAGAGAAGCAAACTTTAAAGTACAATTGGATAAAACCGAGTTTTTACGAAAAGAAGTAGCATACCTAGGACATATCGTTACACCAGAAGGAGTTAAACCAAACCCAGACAAAATAAAAGTTATAAAAAATTACCCTATACCAAAAACAACTAAACAAATAAAAGGATTTCTAGGACTTGTAGGATATTATAAAAAATTTATAAAGGATTTCGCAAATATTACAAAACCTTTTACTAAATGTTTAAAGAAAGATGCAAAAATAGATATAACTAAGCAAGAGTATATTGATTGTTTCGAACAATGTAAAAATGTGCTATGTAATGAGCCGATATTACAATACCCCGATTTTGAAAAAGAATTTATATTAACAACAGACGCAAGTAACATTGCAATCGCAGCCATATTAAGCCAAGAAAAAAAAGGAGCTGATTTACCAATTGCTTACGCCAGCAGAACTCTAAACGGTAGTGAAATTAATTATTCCACAATTGAAAAAGAATTACTAGCAATTGTATGGGCAACCAAATATTTTAGACCCTATTTGTTTGGAAGGAAGTTTAAAATATACACCGATCACAAACCGCTACAATGGCTATTTTCCGTAAAAGAACCAAATTCCAAATTATTAAGATGGAGACTAAAATTAGAAGAATTCGATTATGAAATTAAATATAAAAAAGGAAAGACAAACCAAAATGCAGACGCACTTTCCAGAATTCAATTAAATGTAACTCAAAAGAAATTAGCAAATAATGGTAAAGAAATTGACTCAGCTTTAGAAAGACCGAGTAATAAATTAATTGAATCATATTTCCCGGAATTCGATGATTTAGCATCAATGGTAGTAAATCTGGACGAAGAAGAAGACACGGACCAGACCATCCACTCTAATTACGAAGGAAACACGCAAGTGGAAATTCCTATATCAGAAGAACCAGTAAACTATGGAAAAAATCAAATCATACTTCCATTAGTTAAATTTCAACCGAAAAAAGTAATAATTCAAAAATTCTTTGGAACATTAAAAATGAAACTATTAGTTGAAATTTCGGAAAATAACATGGAACAAGATGTAATTAACTTTGTTAAGGAATACTTAGTACCTAATGTAAAATATAATTTATACTTTGAAAATGATTTTTATGAAAAATTCGCTGCATGTATATCAAGAAACTTTAGGAATTCTCAATTGAATTTAGTAAAAAATAATGTGAAATTATTAGATGTAATTGACCCTGACGAAAGACAAGAAATCATAAACAATTATCATGTTAGTAAAACTAATCATAGAGGTATTACAGAAACTTGTAGTCAAATAAAACGTAAATATTATTGGCCTAACATTAAAGATAGCGTACAGGAAGTTATAGACAACTGTGACGTTTGTTTACAATCTAAGTATGAAAGAGTCCCATTGAAAACAGAATTAACTCTTACACCTACTCCATCAAGACCAATGGAATCATTATCAATTGACACTGTGACTTTTGATAAGGCAAAGTTCATGACAGTGATAGACTCATTTTCAAGACACTTGCAAATGTATCGACTTGTAAGTCAGCATGCGACAGAGATATGTGACAAGCTAATTGACTATTTCACTAGCTACGGCATTCCAGAAGTTATCACCTCTGATAACGGAACTGAGTTTAATAATAAAGTTATTAAATAGCTAATGGATTCACACAAGATAAAAATTCACTTCATAAGCACGCAACACCCAGCCTCTAATGGACTATGTGAACGGGTCCATTCTACTCTAGTTGAACACATTAGGCTTTTAAATAATCAACCAGAATTTAAAAATGATACCATTACAAAGAAAATGAAGTATGCCGTCATAGCATATAACAATACAATTCATTCTGTTACAAAATTCACACCTGTAGAAATATTATTTGGACATATAAAGGTAAACTCGATTTTTGACATAAATTTGGAAAACAAAATCATTAATGGTTTTATAAATTCACACAAAGAAAAAACTAAAAAGTTGTATGAACATATAAGGGAAGTAAGTCATAAAATCAAAGAAAACATTAAAAACAAAAGAAATGTAAATAAAGAACCACTTCCGGAAATTCCTCAAGAAGTTTACGTAAAAATTTACAAAAACAGAGTAAAACAAAAAATAAATACAACAAAGAAGAAGTTATTTCAGTTAACCCAGAAAGGAAAACTGCGAAAATTAAGGCTAGACATTTTAATACAAAAAAGAAAATACACCTGTCAAACATCAAGAGACCTATTAAGAAAGGAAAACCCTTTAATAATTCAAAAACCTCTCCTGTTCCAGGTACATCGCATTGCTCAGAGTAACTACAATAAATGGAGTTGAAATTAGGAACATCACTAATAACATAGGAGTAATCCCGATTGAACTTGGTCCAGCAAGACTTAAAACATCCTACCATACCTTTGTCCATAACTATAATTTAGAAAACTTTATTATTCAGTTAGATAAGATTGATAATTATTATAATGAAGTGTTAATGTTTTTTGATTTAAATTGCCAGCATTGTAATGCAAGTATATATACAAAAGTAGAGTTTACAACAGAAAATAGTGATAAGATTAGAGATATGATGAATTATTTTAAGTATATTAATCACACAAATGATGTACTAAAAGAAAAATTAGAAATTATTATGCTTAAAAAACCAAGAACAAAAAGAGGTCTTATTAATTGTTTAGGATCAGTTGTAAAATTTATTACAGGAAACTTAGACTCTTATGATGGAGAAAAATATGAAAAAATGATAGAAGACTTAAAGAATAATCAAAATATTATGATAAATCAATTTGACTCTCAGTATTCTATTAATGTAAAAATTATAGAAGAATTTAATAAAACAATGAAAACCATTGAAAATAATTTTGATGAATTACATGACAGATTTTGATTGTACATGAAAAAGTCAGTGATGAAATAAAAATTGAACAATTTAGAAATATTCTAAATCAATTAAATATTGTGTATAATGTTATGCTACAATTAGCACAAGATATTGAAAATTCACTAACTTTTTGTAAATTAGGCACTTTGCACCCAAGTGTAGTATCTGCACACGAATTGTTTGAGGAAATAAATAACATAAAATCTTATTATAAAGGAAGATTACCAATAGATCTTAAAATAGAGAATATTTGGGAAATTGAAAGTTTATTGGAGATAAATTGTAAAATTAGTTCTAAGGAAATAATATACTTTATTAATCTACCAATTGTTGAACCAATAGAATACACTTTGTATAAACTAAACTCTGTACCTACTTGGTATGAATCGAATTATATGACAATAATTCCTGTCGTAAAACATGTATTAGTTCATAAGACAATGTCAGGTGAAACAATAATGTTAGGACTAGATCATAAGTGTAATGACAGAATTCACAATGCCCAAATATGCTCATTCACCCAAATTACTCATCAGGACCTTACATGTGAACATTCAATTATAAACTTTGGTACCCCAAATAAATGTAACTATGTAAATTTAGAAATAGAAGAAAACATTGTTAATTGGATTCCTGAAATTGAACAATATTTATTAATATTTCCTAAAAAGGAAACAATTAAATTAATTAATGTAAAAGAAACTACTGAAATGTCTATGTATGGTGTTTATCTATTACACATAAACAATAATGATGAATTTATTGAATATAATAATCATGTACTTATACATTCAACAAATATTAATACAGGGCATCCAAAAATTCTGGATGCTACAGACTTTAAGTCACAGGCAGATCAACAGCCAGATTTCTCTATCAAACTGCAGAGACTGGACTTAGACGAAATTGAATTACACAAAATTTCAAGGATAAACAAGGCTATTGAGCTAACATCTGATTTAAACATATGGACTATGGTCTTGTATAGTATCATGGTACTAGTGATAATATACATGGCATATAGCTATTATAAAGGTATGATATCGACTTCAAGGGAGTTGATACATCACCCTATCCAGATGTCTCAACCTACCCCCGAAGTTCTATTTAGGGATGGAGGAGTTACGTTAAGGAATATTGTATAGCTTGTAATAAATATTAATGATGTTAGCATAAGTTTAGTAAAGTAAGCATAAGTAACTTGGAGAGGAGCTGAACCTTTGTAAGGCAGTCGTAGTTAGAAGCTCACTCCGTACACACCTAAATGCATATTAGATTGTACGTAATTTTTTTTATAAATAGTTTAACTGTATATTAAATGGTTTATAATAAAATAAAAGGTTTTAATCAATAGTTAAATGAATATTAATTGTTTTTTAAAAACCTAAACGTTCGGAAACGAAACGTAACTTATATATATATTTTATTAAACTTTAATCTAGGAAGTAATATTTCTGATTTCATAGGAGGTTGGCATTGCAACAGTAGGCATATGTTTTATCCTAAATACATGATTTAAAATTACACAATAGTTTATTATATAATTTTGAAAAGTGCATAAATCAAAAGGTTTACGATACACTCATAGTTATTGCAATTTAAACTTGAACTGGACTTATGAGAAATAACACTATATAAATAAAAATAAATAAAAAACAGAACACAGTTTCTCATAAAAAATGTTTAATAATTCAAACGCGTTTTGATGACCAGGTCATCATCATCAGTGTTCTGTTTCTGTTCTGTGACTGTGTTCTGTATTTTATTTATATAGTCATAGTTATTGTATATTTTTTTATAGTTCTTTCGTTTTTTAAGGTATTTTGAATTAATATGTCATAGTTTATGATAAAATTGCATACAATACGTAGCGTGCAACGTATTGTTTTAATTGAAGTACCTTGTTATTTTACTTTCGAGTAAAATAACATTGATTAATTACCTACTTGCTTTAACATATATCATATATAATTACTTTTAAACCTACAAGGGATGCAATTGATCAGAAAACCTCCAGGAACATTGTATTTTAAATACAACTGTGTCACTCATATAGTAGTGCGAATAGCGAATATAGTTTTGCTTTTTTTAACTTTAGTACCTCCAGATATACTTGACTACCCTACAAGCACTGACATGGTAGTAAGAGAAGGAAGTAATGTCACTCTCAGATGTGCTGCTAACGGATTCCCAGCTCCAAACATAACTTGGCGAAGGGAGAGTGGGGAGCTGATTCCAACCGGGAATGGGCAAGAAGGTAAAAAATCTGTCATAATCTAGATTAAAAATTTTATCTTATATCATATTTTAGATATTTAATCACCATTTTCTACTGATTATGAATCTCGATATACTAGAAAAAATTCTTTTTAGAGTTTAAAGACATTAAACCGCTGGAAAATGCTGAAAACAAATAATTCTGTGCAAAGTTATTATTCATCCCACTGATTTAAACCTAGAGGGTATTTAGTCTTCGAGAGACTACATTACATCCTTTAAAATCAAGATCACTCTCCTGCCAGTAGTTTCTTTCTTTATTGTGTTGTCTTTTGTGTGTCGGCATAGTTCATTTTCGAATCACTTTCATGAAAAAGAATTAATTTTCACTTTTTCAATGTTTAGTAGCATTAGTGTATAATTTATTAAATACTGTAACTTAGTTATTAGTAAATACATGAATTACGTGCATTTGTGGGAAGGACATAAATGCAGTCACCAAAATAAGACCTGTCTGTAGCTTGACAGGGGTTTATACCAAAAACAGTTAGGCCTATATAGTGCGCCTATCTATGTTGTAGCCTTATTGTATTCAGTTGTAGTGTTATTGTGTTAAAATCTTTAATTGAAGTAGTTTTATAAGTTACTAGTTTGTTAGTTATTAGATTTGTATTGAAACAATGACGAAATGTTTAGGTGATTTTAAGTGATACAAATAAACAAAGGTACGTATATACAAAATATGAACCAAAAATAGGATCCCACTAATTTGATAATAAAACAAAATTTGATAGTATAAACAATGTATGTATATAGTTATATATACTGGGTGTATTGCAACTATCCTACCGATTTTACCGTGTTGTTAAGAAGTTCAAAACTAGCAAATAATACAATATAGCATGAGACCTATCTTGCTTAGTTTAGAAGTTGTCTGTATGTATGCTTTTTTTTATCTCATGAACGGATTAAGATAAATTCATGAAACTTAGCATGAAAACTTATCACATTGGTTTACACAAATGTGCAAAATATTGCTGAAGTTATCCGTTTTAAGATGGCGTCGCATCGGTTCAAACTTTTTAAAGTTAAGTATTTATAAATCTATAGATTTTACGAAAATTTGTTGAGATACAAAAAATGTAGTCAATTAAAAGACAAATCAAATGGTGTATAATTTTTTATCATTGATTTAAGGGTAACTAAGAAATTGCAACAATTCTGGCTGAAAGTAGTTTTGCGGTGATTACTAAACTCACGGAACACGGAATAACACAGAAACGCATACAGACAACTTCTAAACTAAGCAAGATGGAACACGTGTTATACTGTACTATTTTCTAGTTTTGAGACTTGGTTGAGAGACATCCTGTATAATGTTTTGAAGGGATGGGTACACGTATTGATAATATAGTTAGCAAAAATTCCAATCTAGAGTGAAATGGCGATAGAATAAATCGAAATGTAAGATTGTAATGTAAAAGTTGAATGTAATTAATAACACAGTAGTTATTGTATTGTAGTAAACGTTAGATGCAATACAAATGAAATTGAAAAAGATAAGTTAGTTATACACTCTGAGTTTACTACATACCCTTTAGGCAAACGTTAACGTTAAACAAAAGTTATAAAATACA
Organism: Philaenus spumarius; assembly: GCA_018207615.1. Taxonomy (NCBI): domain Eukaryota; kingdom Metazoa; phylum Arthropoda; class Insecta; order Hemiptera; family Aphrophoridae; genus Philaenus; species Philaenus spumarius. The sequence goes on along the minus strand of JAGFPH010002322.1, from coordinate 165,383 downwards.
AAGCTGCTAAGCTGTTATTTGTATTAGTACTAATCTGTTAAACTAAATTAATTTTATTCAAAAAAATACGAATGAAAATTTCAAAAGTATTGCTACAAATAACTCGCTATTGGCAATACAAAACACGACGAAATAAACACTTATTTCTAATCGGTAAACAAATTATTAAATTAAATCTACACATTTTTAAATCCATACATTTACGTGTACTTATATTGATTTTTCTATGAAAATATCTTCACAGATTTTTACATATGGTTTTAATTGGAAATGAAATTTAACCATCTGGTTATAATTAGTTTATTGTTTCGCAATATTTATTAGCTATTTATTTCTGTTTTTGTTTTATACAGTTGCCAGTGTAGATGGACCGACCTTCAATCTCACCAGAATTAACCGACTCCACATGGGAGCATATTTATGTATAGCATCAAACGGGGTTCCACCTACAGTCAGTAAGCGGATAATGCTTATTGTCCACTGTGAGTACATTCAACGATGTTTAGAGAATAGAAACAAATAAACAATAGAAGAAGCATTGCTAGTGGATAGAAAAGTTATTATATTTTAATTCGTATATCGTTAAATATCTGTATTTTATACGAATTATCTAATTTAAACTGTTTTACCTGGTTATGCTCTTCGTAAAAATGAATATATATTTTCCCTCAAAATTTCCATGAGATAACAAATCATAAAATTTATTATTTGAAAACACACAAAAACATAGTTGGATTGATAGTCCTATATAAGTAGGCCTTAGTAATGTTGTTTTTAAATAGTTTGTTTTTAAAAGATGTATTTCTGGTGTGTATCTAATTATTTCTGATTGCCTTACTGAACTGCTTAATTTTACTATAAATTAACTTTTTTGTGTACTTACAGCTCTCAGTCCTTTATTTTTATTTTTTATTTCCTGGTGACGTACGTTTCGCATTTTCTATTCAGGCATTATCAAACCTACACTTCATTTACTTTACATTTGTTGATGCGCGTCAAGTTTTTAAAATGAAACACTTATACGAAAACATTCACAAACAACATGTAACACACAACACAACACTCAATAGGGACATTTAAATTTTATTCACGATTACGCGAGCCGAAAGTACGTGTGGCCGCGATCGTTTTTTGCTAGCTACTGTGTTGTGTTTCAAAATCAAATTATTTGGTGAAAAATTAGGTGTTTTGAACTTGTATTCAACTTTCTAGGCCAAGCTGAATCCCCCTTTATTACTCATGTTTGTATGTACGTACGGACGTACACTCGCTTTTATAGAAGTTTAATGTAAATAATCAATACTATTAAATAATTAGGCAAACATGGAATTTATAAATAAATATATTGGCCCAAGCGTGAAATATTGTTTAGGATTTAACTGACGGTTACTTTAAATATATTTCAATATTTCTTTCGATAATATCCTCTTATTAAATGCAAAACAATACTTATTTAAAAGGTATATATTTAAAATTCCCTTATTATCGAATTTCCATTGGAAAATTGAGCTATTGCAATGGCCCTTATGGTAAGACCCAAGGTCGGGAGTAGCAAATAAGCACCGATCATTTTAAGTCCGATTTGGTTTAAATTTGGTACACATGTTGTTTGTCTACGTCGTCGGACGAGTTCGTTAGAAAAAAAAAATCCAACAATCAAAGGCACGTTTTTGACCGGAAGTAACTATTTTTTTAGTGTTTTCTTCAATTATAAATGTAGGATGTTATTCTGTACATTTTGTATTTTTACGCTACCTTATAGCTCGCTTGGTTCCCAAAAAATCGATCTAAACGTAAAATACCATAGAAGTACCCGGTTCAAAGCCATGTGGTGGATACTACCGTGGTGTTGGCGTGCGAAGCACGCAATGCATTGTGTATTGAAGAAGATACTCCCAATATGCGGAATGGCGTGTGAAGCAAGCAATGCTTTGTGTTGAAAATCGATACGGTGGTTGGCGTGTGAAGCACGCAATGCTTTGTGTATTGAAAATACTCCCAATATGCGGAATGGCGTGCGAAGCTCACAATGCTTTGTGTGTTGAAGATACTCTCAATACTCGGTATGGCGTGCGAAGCACGCAATGCTTTGTGTTGAAAATACTCTCAATATGGGGGTTATTTTTATTTTTAATTTTAATTATTTTTAACCAGATTTAGTACTGAAAACTGCGATCATGTTTTAATAGGCTTATGTGAAACATATTTAAGTTTAAAATCTGCCTGACGTAATCTATGTTCTTTTGAAATAATTTTGGGGTTTTCAGTTCCTCCGATGATATCCATTCACAACCAGCTGGTTGGTGCAGAGGAAGGACAAAAGTTAACCTTGGAGTGTTATTCTGAAGCGTATCCGAAATCTATAAATTACTGGACGCGGGGAGATGGTGAAATTATCGCAAATGGTTTGAGAAGATTTATATTAAATTATTTGTTATAAAAATGCGTGTTCAGTATATAAGCATGCTTTCAATGTATTAACGGGATTGTAATTAAAATAAATATACAAATAGTTTAAAGAAAGTTGACTATACAGAGTGTTTGAAAAATAACTTGATAGTTTTATGTATAAATTTATTTGGTGAAACTACATTAATGAGTACACACAATGCAAGAGAATACCTTCAAGTTTTTGTTTCATGTTAGTAAACTTCACCGTGGGATCCATGTGTTGCCCTACACACGTTGAGACGATATTCCATTTCTCGCCAGGTATTCACCAACGTAGCAGGTGTAACTGTCTCGACCGCCACAATTATTCTTTTGTTACCCCAAAAGAAAACGTCAAGTGGGGTTATATCTGGAATACGTGTTGGCCAAGAGATTGGGCCAGCCCTACCTATCCACCTTCCCGAAAAGCAAGTGTCCAAGTCCACACGCACACAGTTCCTGTAATGAGGTCGAGAGCCATTTTGTTGGAAACACACAAGCCCCTTTTCCACCTCAATATCTTGAACTTGAGGAAAGACATACTTTGTTATAATGTCACAGTATACGTCCCGATTCTTGTTCGTTCTACAAAAATTAAAATAACAATCCCTCGATCTTCCATCAAACCGCACCAAACACTAACTGTTGGAGAGTCACGTTGATGCTGAATAACTTCATGTGGTGACTCTGCCCCCCAAATTCTGCAGTTATGACGATCAACTGTTTGACTCACATGAAATGTAACTTCATCAGAAAACATAAAAGTTAAAAAAAAAACTTTTCATTAACTCTGTGTAGAACGTTAACAGCAAACTCAAACTTTTTGTTTTGTGAGTAGGTTTAATTACATATAACAGTTGTAATTTATAAATGGAGTCTTTTACGTATCACATCATACAAACTACCTTTATTCACTCCTAATTGTAAACTACTTCTATCCAATGACTTTGTTGTGCTCCAAACACGCGGATATGTTCAAAAATAACTGCAGAAGTTCTCGGCCGATCTGGCGAATTCATTTTAAAAACACTGCCGGTCTCCCTGAATGAAAGAGTTTAGCCAAAAACGGATAGTTTCTGCTGTAGGAGGTGCACCGTGATACTGGCGTCTAAAATAACGTTGTACTGTTATAACATATTCAGTTTACACAAGCCAAATAACACACTGCGCCTTCTGTGGCGAGCCATTGCACTGTATTGAACGCCTGAAATGAGCGCTGGCGCCGTTATTCTCAAGATCAAGCAGGCCTGCCAACTGCAGGAACTAAATTTCCGTATTTACGTGAGCAAAACTTGGACAGTTGATGAATTAAATACCACACTGGGCCTTCTGTTGCGGAGTAGCCATTGTACTGCACTGAACACATGAAGTGAGCGCTGGCGCCTTTATTCTCAAGATCAAGCAGGCCTGCCAACTGCAGGAACTAAATTTAAGTATTTACGTGAGCAAAACTTGGACATTTGATGAATTAAATACCACAGTAGGCCTTCTGTTGCGGAGTAGCCATTGTACTGCACTGAACGCATGAAGTGAGTGCTGGCGCTGTTATTCTATAGGTCAAGCAGGCCTGTCAACTGCAGGGATTAAATTTCCGTATTTCCGTGAGCAAAACTTGGACAGTTGATGAATTAAATACCACAAACTAGAATAGTGTTTACATTTTTGTACCTTTTCTATTGCAAATTGAAACTAGAGAGTGTTTTTTCAAACACCCTGTATTAAAATATAATATATCACGTTGGGTGTGGCTATTAGTGGGAAAGTTGGTACAGAAGAAAATGTATAATGTTTCCATCAATTTAACTCGACTGGTTATTTGTGTTTGTGATGTAATGATAATTTATTGTTATAAGTAACTAAATTAATACTTGTGATTATATGCTCCAAACATGCATATTGTAAACAATTTAAATAATATTATTGTACCATGTTTCAGGAGGAAAATATGAGCCCGTAGTAATAGACGATGCCTTTAGAGTTCACATGAAGTTGACTATAATTTCAGTGTCTCCTACAGATTACGGTACTTACAAGTGTGTGTCCAAAAACTCATTAGGTGACACTGACGGAACCATAAAAGTTTATCGTGAGTCTATGTTAGCTTGTTATCGATTAATTGTAGCAATTCATTAAGGCAGAAAACTAGATAAGTATTCAATTACTCATTTATACAATATTTAAATAATGTAACATATTCTAGGACCTTTGGTATTTTTAAAAGTTTATTTAAATTATCCTTTAATAACGAATGTTCCATATGTTAGTTTCTATGTAAATATTGTTTATTTGTGCTAATATCGTGGTAAAAAGCAAGTACTAAACAATGTTTGACTGCGAAAATATGTATATTATATCGAACAAGATTCATATGTATTAGTTTAAATAATTTTAGATAAAATATAATAATGTTGGTGTTAAAACAATAAAGGAGGAAATCATGTATATTAGGATTGCCTAAAAGATAATTTAATTTTTTTTAAACTCTCGCACTGTTTTACTTCAATTTAAATATAATGCATTTAGCTTCGCTCGTGATCAATATAAAATGACTGATTTTCATCGAATATAGCAGTACTTTTATATCAATTTGTAGATGACAGCATAAAAGAAAAAATATAAAGTGTAGTTACAAGCTATTAAATTAAGGTTTGATATACACAGAAGTGGCGTGGCTGCCACGCGAAGGCACGCTGCATGCGTCGTGTCAGTGCATCCACGAGTACGATGCAAGGAGCTTTCACATTGGAATGGTGCCAAGTGGCCGTACATTTATGTCTGACCTTCATCAATATGGTAAAAAACGTCAGCAAGTGAAGACGAGTTGTTCCTGTTGTTAGCTGTCGTTGTAAGACGAAGTCGTAAAAGAAGTATCGCGGCAACACTGGATTAACAATGGACAACCGAGTCAATTTGTGGTGACGAAAGAATTGGATCTGCACGAAGACAAATTTCTAAAGTTTTATAGGATGAAAAAAGACATTTTTAATATTCCAAAATGAAAAGTCAGTGTATCATAAAAGATCAAGTTTCTGCTTAGCCGTGAGGGTGGATGAGAGACTAGTCATATTTCTGAGGATGGATTACGTAAATATTTGTATGTCGTATTTAAGGCTGGTCGTACTCGGGAACTATAAGAGATAAAATTACCCCCAAGGTCGGTATAGAACTTTTTTTTGAAATAAAAATTTTCAGTTTTGCAAATTGATGGTAAAAAATGCAAAATTATACTATGTTTAATGTTTAAAAATGCCCTCCATTATAGTATTTTAAATGCCCTCCATACCTTGTCCTGCTTGTTTCTGTTGCTATACTCTTTTAAATTGTAGTTATAGAGCACAAGAAACTCTTCCACAGTCTGAACAATGAACAGTCATTTTCCAATAAAGACATTATATATTGTGAAATACAATGGTAATACTATTCACAATTGAGTGTAACACAAATCAACCCTGAACTGCTGACGAAACCAAACAAATGGTGAAATGTAGGCCAGAGATTGTGGTATTTGCACATGCGTTGGCTCGAGATACGTGTGGCACGCGTCGTGGATGGTACGTGGCGCATCGCGAAGCGTGGAAAATGCGCCACGCTACTGCTACTTCAGTGTGTAGGGTCCGCGTTTAAAGCATTGGTTGGTTTTCGAGTGGCGTGCAACTACGTGAACCTTGCAGCGAGATGTGTAACCCGCTTAAATATTCTCCTACGCCAAGCTTAAGTGAGAGTAGACAATTATTATTATAGCTCGACTTGTTCCCACAAAATCGATTAAAACGTAAAATACCATAAAAGTACTGTGTTAAAATCCACGTGGGGGGCGCAGTTTCTTAAGCGGACTGCCGTTGATGCAAACTACAGAAGCGAGTTTGTTCACTGCGAGGAAAGCGAATAAGTCCATTGTCCGAGGCCGCAAGGTTGAGATGAGAACTCTCAAAGAGTAACGAATTCAATCGCATTCGTGTGTCGATCAATTTCCCGAATTATTGGTTGAAATACTAAACATATAAACTCAATTTTGGAAATTCGCTCAACTCACGTCAGCTGTTCAGCTGGAATATCGAATTATTTTTATTTTATCAGAAAAAAAATCTCGTGCCAATTCGGATACTACCTACAATGTTAAAAACACGAGATATGTTTCAAACTAAAATTTATTAATGGTGTATTTAATTCTACAAACAGAGTTTAAATTATTTCATAGTGTGATTTATTTTTCAATACCCAACGTTCTATACCTTAGTATTTGTTTAACCAAAATGCAAAAATGCATTGGAAACACATTTATTGGTAAATATTTATTCGGCTGGTTTCGTTATGTAGCAATATGTTACAGGTTGTTATTAATTCATGATCAAATTTTAATCATATATTAAAATGTAATTATTGAAATTATATTGTATACTACTCTTTAAATGGAAGTTTTAATAAAACAGTTTAGCGGCAGCAATTAATATTCCTAAAGTAACGATGTAGCCTTGCTTTTTAATTTCCAATTTTTATTTAGTTAATAACAATAATTCGTTTGTAACTAATTTGTTCACAGCAATGCCAACAGACAAACATTCAACTTCCAAACCAAGATTTAAAGGTATTTATAAAAAGTAAATATTTAGTTATTATATTTCTGTTTTGACAGATGAAACAAATTTCACTCCTTGAAATAGTAAATAACTTACACAAGATACACATCTAAACGTGATCGAAATTTAAATGACTATTATTTGTTAAATTAATATTTTATTATTATTATCCTCACGAATAGTAAACCTAGTGAAAAATAATTTGAATGATTATATTTCCTTTATGTAGAGTGCAGTATTATATTTTTGTTTCCAAACAATAACATTGACCAATATCTGGTGTGATCAGGGTGGATCAGTTGGAAAACCGTTGCCACGGAATGATGAAGGTCCTTAGTTCGAATCCCAGTCTTGGTCTATGTTTCTTCACTTATAATAAATTAAAAAGAACAACTAAATAATAAACTAAAGTTTAAAATACGCTTGAAACAGTAGGTATTTTCCTATTTATTTCAATGTATGCTACTATTTTCTGAAGATATTCCTACAAAAAAATGATCGTCAGTTGCTTCAAAATGTATAACGAAAATTGTAGTTTAAAAATTATGGGGTTAAACATACTGAGCTACCTCTATTAGCGAATTTCCATAGGAAAAATTAGCTATTGCAGTGGCCCTTATGGTGAGACCCAAGGTCGGGAGTAGCAAATGAGCACCAAACATGGTCCCCATAACACGTTTTGGGGTGTCATTAAAATTCATATATATATAGGGCCTATATATATATATATTCGCACTCTAGCGGCCGCATTTTAAGTCCGATTTAGTCCAAATTTGGTACACGTGTTAATTGTCTATGTGGCTCGGACGAGTTCGTTAGCCAAAAAATCCAACAACCGGAAGTACGTTTTTTGACCGGAAGTAACAACTTTTTGAGATTTTTACTACGAGAATGAAAGTTTTTAGAGTTTTTTTCTACAAATATAAATGTAGGATGTTATTCTGCACATTTTGTTATTTACGCGACCTTATAGCTCGCTTGGTTCTCCCAAAATCGACCAAAACGTAAAATACCATAAAAGTACCCGGTTCGAAGCCAAGTTGTGCAAACTCGCGAGGCCACTAGGCGCAAACAAATGCTACTAATATATTGCGTACACCGTACACACAGACAGCTGATCAACGCCTTCGTGAGTAGACCTATTTCCCAAATTGTTGATTGAAACCCTAAAACATAGGCATATACAAACTTAATTTTGGAAATTTGCTCAACTCACGTCAGCGGTCCAGCTGAGTGGTTGAATTATTTATTGCATTCTTTTATTACAGCTTTAAAAAAAAAATCTTATTTATATTGAAGGGTTGACGTTTATAGTATTTGGAAACTGGTATTATTAAAATATCAAATATTTTACAACAAATTTATAATTATGTATGAGTTATATACAATTTTTAAAATCTGTACCTAATACTAACTGAGATTGTAACGTAGAAGCACGACAAATTAGGTTGTATGAAATTAAATAGTTGATTTAAAATCAGGATGGGTTTGATTTAGGGTTATTATACATTTTACACGCTTGCAAATTCCCTTCGACCAAAAGATTTTGCCCAATTTATTGCATCGTATATACGTAAAAAGATTAAAACTTATTCATAAACCTCATTTTTAGAAATTAGTGAAAAGTCATGAAGTGAAAAGTTACCGCAACCAGTTAATGTGGAATAAAGTGTTTACAGAGACGGATACCATGAAATGAAATGTTACCACACAGAATTATAATGAAATAAATGGTTTCTATGTAACAGTTTGTCTTATTAATTATTGAAAACATACTTTTTAACTTAAACAACATTTAATAAAATACTTTTAGGAAACACAAATGTTATTAAATAGAGTTACTAAAATTTTTAACGGAGTAAGTTGAAAAATATATAGTATGCAATACAATCATTAATTATGTTTTCAGACAAGAACAGACTTAGGCAGAATAATGGCCCAAATGACATAAACAATTCAGCAAAACAAAGAGGTGAGCCATATATAGAATGTAACTTATTTATATGTATTATATAATAATTTAATAAACATACATAATACCAATCAATGAAAAATAATAATAAGTTATAAAACTGGTTTATCTAATGTATGGTGAATCAAGATATTTCAAAAAACAAAATGTAATAAAACATTTACTTCTAACCTATTACATTTTGTACATAAGCCAATCAATTGTTAGGCTAATAAATTAACATAAAATAGGTATTAGTATAACATTACTTATTAAGTACTTCTTAGAATAAAGAAATTTGTGTTTTAACAGCTTAAGAATATTTGTTATACAGGTGATTATACATATACTACTCCTACGATTATTTACGTAACAAATTATATAAAAAATATTATCTTTTAATTTGTATTAATCATACTATATGTTTATCATACATATAAACATAAACGTTTCATTAAATTGAACTCAATAGTGAGCGTATGTGTTTAAATATAAATATTGAATAAACTACAAAATAATTATAATAAATTGAATAATTATCACAATATAAATATTATTGATCATATAGTTTATGATCTAACTAACTCCATACTAATTACAACTATACAACTATTAAAATACATCCAATGGAAGATGAGTCGATACCAAAAACAGGTGATGGAAGCAAGTGATCTGTTAAGCCATGACAAAGATATCGTTGAGGTGAGGGTATGTTTAGAACAGCAAGAGCTATTCAGTACTCATATACGAAGCTAGAGGAATGTAAGTAGTTGTAATCGAGACGATTACGAGAAAACAATGAATTAATTTTGAAGCTACACTAAAAGAAGAACGTGTATTCTATTCAGACTGACCCTAATGTTTAATGTTAAAATAAAACATCTTGTCATTGATTTTTGTTTGTTTTCAGAACTTAAGTACGAAGGGCTTGATGATTTCCCAGAAGAAGAGTCAAACGCCACTAGAAACATAAACAATACAACTTATCATATAGTTTGGATAGTCTTCCTAATTTTTATTTTTGAATAGGTAATTATTAGTAAAAAATAAAGCTAGAATTTGTTTCTAACTTTCGTATGAGTATGTAATTAACGATTGAAATAAATAATTTGATATTATACATATTATTTAAATTTACTTATTTATCTTACTTGACAAATTTTTTTAGATTATATATTTTGTCAAGCTTTCCTCAGAAAAACTGTATTTCATATTTTGTTCATTTCTTTCATTAAATAATACATCAATTACAAATATATTTTACAACTGCGGAACAAATATTGCGAAATTTGTTTCGTGAATAAAAATTTTTACGCCAATCAATAGCAATACGCACACAATGTGGAAATACAGTGTTCCACGAAGAGGTTTCTATTTTTGATGTAATATGCCGGACATATCGAACACTCTACAAACTGGAAACACTTACAGTTATATTACATAGATATGTAAAATAATTACCCTCGAGTTTCATTTGCTTATGATCAATCAAATCAAAATGGCGGAATAACAAAATAATAACAAAAATGAATAGTAATCTTGTGGATTAAACCACTTATATTTAGAAAATAATTTTACGTTTTCGTAAAAGTAATTTTATTTGCATAACCATTACAAATTGGTGATTTAAAATGAAGGAGAGTTAAAATAAAAAATTAAAGAACACAATTTGTTTCATTAACCTTTATTTGAACTGAAGTCCATCAATAGCTATGCACTGATAGCAACGAAACAAAAATGAGTCATAAGCGTTTTTGAAACATTGCCGAGATATCAACAGTAGTTCCTCTTCAATCTGTTTAGTGTGTGAATAAACAGTTTCTTTCAAAAAGCCCCACAGGAAAAAATCCACAAAATTTCACTAGTCTGTCAGGGTCATCTTCCAACAGTCCGTGAACTAAATGCCTTTTATAATGCTTTATTTTGTTTCTCTTGGCATACCTTTGAACTGATGACTTTGGTATCCCAGTAGCAGATGCAACTTTTCTGATTGAAATGGGTTTTTTTGGAGATTTCAATAAAGCAGCACATGCAATCTCTTCACGTTCTGTGTTATAAGATCCATGGTAACTATTTTTAATTGATCCAGTGTCTAGGATAGTCTTCCATTTATGAATCGAAGTCCTTGATAGAGGAACTACATTTGGATAGGCTTGTTGAAAACGCCTTATAGCTTCATATTAATTTTCAAAAGCAATAGCCCAAGAACAAAATTTCACTTTTTGTTCAATTGAAAAATTAATTTTTAGTTATGACACTACACAGGATAGCTAGGTATCAAATAGTTTCATTGTTGTGTTTACAAAACCAGCTGTTTTTTTTTTATTTTCCATCTGAATCTTCTTGTAATTATAAGTGGTTTTATCTATTTTTATTTATTTATTCTTTTCATCACTTTTTCTTTGATTTATTCCATTGGAGTATGTGACATATCATAACTTACTTTATATAAATAACAGTACAAAATAATAAAACATACATAATATACACAAAATCACACATAAATGTACATACAAATTTGATTAAAAAACAAAAAATCAAAAAACACAGTTAATACAGTTTATATATACATATAATTATTGATTATAATATTTTAAAAACAAATAAGCCCTTCCTGACACCTGCAGACTGGACTTAGGTACCTGTGGAAAGATATTCTTCCACAGAATAGAACGCATTTTCTAGGAGGTAGCACCTGAGTGAACTCTTGAAACTGTGGATAGAATCTAAGTTTATAATATTTTCTGGAAGTGTATTAAACAACTTTATACCAGAGTAATAAATTCCGCGTTCAAAAAATTTAAGTCTATCTTTATCTTTATCTTTATTTATTAAGGCGAAGTTAGGACCATTGGGTCCTTTCTTCCGCTTAACCTCGAAACAAAAAATACACAAAAATTCATGTTACAAATAAAAATGAATACATAAACAAAACTACAAATAATAATTACTTCTAAAACATAACGAATAAAAACTAAAAATATACACATTTGTCTACTAAGTAAAATAAAAGTAAAAGTTAATTATGCTACACTATAATACATTAACATATACATAAACATACTTACACTCTCAAACACACACACATTCAAGAACATGCCTCAAATCCCACCCGAGCGCCTGAAACTACCCAAAACTGTCGCAGAACCAACTGGACAGGATATTGAAAAAGTTTGTCACGCAAAGGTTATTTGTGGTAGTGCTGATTAATTTCAAATAAATTATGATTGCTCTTAAAGAAAATTAAAGTTTCATAAATATAAATGCAAGGGAAAGTTAAAATATTATGTTTTTTGAAAAAAGGTATACAAGATTAATTATAATTTAGATGGAACATTGAGCGTAAAATCCTTTTTTGTAAACGGAATATTTTAATAGATTCAACAGAGTTCCCCCAGAATGCCACCCCATATCTTAGACGAGAACTGACATAGGCAAAATAAACGGCTTTTATTACTCTTAAACTGGTCACAGAGGAAATCATTTTGAGAGCAAAGCAAACAAAACTGACGCCAGTGACTCGCTAAACCTGAAATGTGACTTTTCCAATTCAAATTTGAGTCCAGATTAATGAAAAGAAATTTAACATTATTTGAGCTTTGGACTACTTCCTTACCTTTCGTAATGTATAATTTAGGATTTGACTGTAAACTAAAATAAATTAATTTAGTTTTTGTCACATTCAGTTTTAAGTTATTTATACAGAACCAATCTTCCGCCGTAGACATGGCTAATGCTGCTGCATCAGCCAAATCTGTATCATTTTTGCCAACTACTGTTAAAGTAGTATCATCAGCACATAATACTGCTTTTGCGGGTAAAACATTTTTAGGCAAATCATTTACATAAATTAGGAAAAGCAATGGTCCCAATATTGACCCCTGAAGAACACCACGAAGGACTACTTCCCGTTTAAAATGGTGAGAGTTCAGAGCGCTGTCAGTATAGAGAACTCTCTGTTTTATCTTATACAGGTATGAACTAATCCAACCATTTGCTTTCCCACGTATCCCATAATATTCAAGTTTTTGTAATAAAATCCCATGATCTACACAATCAAAAGCTTTTGAGAAGTCACAGAAAACGGAAGCAATTTGGCTTTTTCCCTCAATAGCATATTTTATTACAGTATTTAAGACATCAAAAATGGCTGAAGAAGTTGATAAACCCTTACGAAATCCAAACTGACTTTTGTTCAATATATTGTATTTACTAAGAAAAGAAACGATTCTTTTCATCATAGATTTTTCAAATACTTTGGAAAAAACTGAGATAAGAGTTATAGGACGATAGTTGCTAATTTCATTACTATCACCCTTTTTAAAAATTGGTTTAACAACTGAATACTTTAAATGTTTTGGAAATATTCCAGTTTCGAAAGACTGATTTATCAGAACAGATAGTGGTCTTGAAATAACATGAGCACTGGCTTTAATAATTGATGTTGGAATATTATCCCAGCCAACAGACTTCTTGTTTTTTAAACTTAATATAATTTATGATCTATAAGATCATTCTTCATTTTTATTATTATTTTGTTGCCCCGCTATTTTGATTTGATTAATCATAAGCAAATGAAACTCGAGAGTAACTATTTTACATATCTATGTAATATAACTGTAGTGTTTCCAGTTTGTAGTGTGTTCGATATGTCCCGCATATTAATTCAAAAATAGCAACCCTTTCGTGGGACACACTGTATATACCAACTAAAAGGATAGCGCAGTAAACATTATCATATCGAGCTGAGTCGATTTAAGATGAAAACTAAAGTGCTAAGTAATTTTAAGGTTTCTAAGCAAGATATTTTTGCAAAAATATAATGTTGGCTTTTATGTAGGAGCTAAATACATTTTGGACATTAAACAAGCAGTTCAGTCGGTACATATCAGACAAAGAGGAAGGATAATTTCCCTCCCAATTTAAACAGCCATATATTAATAAGCCTTTTAAAATTCAATAATTAATAATTTTTAAACATTCTTAGCTTGCCCGGAATATTTATTTTTTATACAACGCTTGTGCTATATAATGAGAGTTAGTAATAGAAAACTTCGTATTAATATATTACTCCTTAACCTGATGAAATTTTTAGAATACATTTAATGTTCATGATTAACTTTTATGAAAATGTTATTGTAATTTTGAAATATATAAATTGCCTTAGGAGTTTTACAAACAGTTGTCTTACACTCAGTACTTTAAAAGTATTGAAAACAGCGTTTGTTAAATACTAGATCTGTTGTTCGTTGCACCTTTTAGTATATCTGTATGAATTAAATAGCATCGAACTAAAACCTACGCCCCAACCTAAGTAATGACTTTCAATACTCGTATTACGATATTTTTTATGTCACTAAGTTGACTGAAAACATAAATTAATTGATATTCTATAAACTTAAAGTGTTTAGTCTATTTCATTATCTTATCGAACATTACTCCCAGGTAATTTGTTGTTCCACATAAACGTAAATTAATTACATTTACACCACATGTATACAATTTTAATATATTTTGTCAAAATTACATATTATACTTAATAATAAGTATAGACATTAGTTTTTGAAGTGTAAACTTCTTATAGGCGCACCACGTCCCAAACATTTGTATACATGTTTGTATAGCAGAGTATGTAGTTTTCTTGTTGCTGGGAGTGAATCGGATTTTGCCGTCACGCATTTTTTTTGGGAAAAAGTTTGACAAAAGTTTTGGTCTTGCCGAGATTCGAACCAGCAGAGTCCATCACCATAGACTGTCGCCTTAGCCGGTTAGGCCACAATCGCATTGTTAATTTAATATATTTGAGTTGTGTATCTAAGTGTAACAGATTGTCTTACTCTGTTAATGTTAATACAATGTATAGTTTAATTAGTAATACATCTAAACTGGACTTTGTGCTTCCTCGTTTCGTAAGTTGTGTTAAAAAATAAACATTTTGCTTCCTCATTTCGTTAGTTGTGATACTTAAAAAGTTTACACTTCTCCCGTGTGGTCTGAAGCACACGATTACATTTTTAACCTTACTTTTAGAGATATTAAGAGATAAAAGGTTGATCAAACGACTTTTTGAAGTCCGATAACTCTTTGAGAGCTTTAATCTCATTTTTGTAAATTGTTTTCTATTTTTATGACTATTTTTGTCACTTAAGAGTTAGTATTTATATGTTCATGATCGATTCCCTTCAAATTAAAAAAACATTATCTTCAAAATGCGATGCAAGTTAAAATGAAGAGGACTGTATGTGATTATTTTGTCCTGGTATTGCACCATTAAAGATTTAAAAAATATATATATATATATATAAAACATTCTTAGGGAAAAAATAGGAAAAAATATATTTTTATCTGTTGTACAGCGGAAATAAATTAGCAATAAACTATTCAAGTAAAATTTTGAGTTTACATTTTCAAGTGTTTATTTTGATTAGTAGGCATACATATCGGAAAAAATTTAATAAATTGTATATGTGTACAACTACTGATCTTATAGATGTTCAATGAGTACTGTGGTGAAATTAAACAACAAGAAACACTGAAGCCAACCACAAGTTTGGTGAATAAACTACACAAATAAACTGAAACACATTTATTAATATAGCTATTCTAGTTCCCTGATGTACATTTCAGTAACCAAGTTACCATCATCGGAGGGATCTAAATCACACAACAAATACGTTTACTAACTTCAAACAGGTTTCAACGACAATGTCGCCATTCTCAGTGATGCACGGGCTACTAATCAAACTATAACTAACCTAACAGTGTGTCAACGCACCGTACTTATACAATAGTAGACATACGTGACCTAACTAGAAGGGTTAGTCGTTGTTTAACAATACGATTGTGTATATTAAAATGAGTCAACAATTTTAATTAAGCTAAAATCAAGCAATCAAATTTAATATTCGATGATTTGAAATAATCTTGTCTTGCTGTTGGATTGTAGAATGCGATGCGACTCATAGCAGTTAGTCGTGTTGTAGAGACATTTATAACCAAACTGTCACAATGGAGGTTCTATATGCCATTATATACGACAGGTGACTTGCAATAGTACTTCCTGCAGATAGAATTAAAGGATTTATTATAAACACTGAGCGTCCAGGTTTATTGGAATATGGCTGCCAATTCTGGAACAAATTGTTGATTAAAAACAGAACAGTAAGTTGTTATGTGCAGATATAGTGTTAAGAGTGATAGGAAAGAATTTTATTTTTCCCAGGAATAATATAATTTTGTAAAATTGCTGATCAGACAGTTTTGAGATAAATACTGTGTAGGCTGTACAAGTGTATACATAAGCTATAGAAATAAATCCACATAATAATTAATTTTTAAAACGAAGTTTAATTAATATGCATTATATCACTAAGCAAGATGTATCCATAGTGATTAATATAAGAACAATGTTTTAGTTGACAAATTTGGTAATGTTTTTCTACCTATGTTTAGAAAAGGGAAAATACTTA
>JAGFPH010002322.1:109654-128161 GCA_018207615.1 Philaenus spumarius | reverse complement strand
TAGTTCTGAATCACCCTGTATAAAATCTCATTCCCATTACACTTTATCCAGGTTTTGTACTGGTTAAATGGTTGCCTTCCTAGTATTTGATCATTTAGGCATGTTTAAAATCAGCATTATAGCTTAAGTTATTCATAAATTTACAATAATAATTACGATTTTTTTTCTTTTCCTTACGTCGTCCGTAGCCAAGTTTTTTTGATGATAAGAGACTGTCTTCAAACAATCAAGATATTACATTTCCAGTTTCTTTATATTTCTTTACAGTTTTTTCCAAATTCCTACCAAACTCGACGTAATTTTTCTTCCTATCTAGGTTAAGTAGCATTCTCATATACATAAAGACTGATTCTATTGCTTTAATCTTAAAACAAAATATTGCATCTCTGATTTTAGGGTTTGGTGCACTCAAGAAGATTATTTACTTTATTGTACCGACAGTCCAGTGCGGTGTCACCTACAATATCAATTCTCAATGGGGATTTCTTCATTCTGCAGCCATTGTTCAGTGAAGTAAGCAAAGAAGCTAGTAAACTTCGAGTTTCTCCAACCGTCATCGGCATCTTCAATTTTTAAGAAGGTAGCGCAGCACATATTTGGATACTAAGTCAAAAACCTTAATCTTCCTTATACTAGCATGACAGTCAAATCTTTTGTAATTTTCTCCGTAAACACTTTTTTAAATGGAAGTAGCATCCGTCGATTTCAGCGGTGGGAAATACTTTTCAAATTGCAGATATTGCACTCCCCTCAAAATCGACGTTAAGGGTCGGCTCTAGCTGTCGGCCATGTCGGCTGACACTCCATAAGACCAATGTTAAATTAAAATCCAAATTTTTCCTTTATTTTTGATCGGATAATTATGAACGATATGTCATTTTAAAGCTATGGCCAATATGCATGCAAATGGCTTTTCCAAAACTAAGACAAAACATTTTGTTTAATATTTATTAATAATTTAAAACATTGATTTAAAAAAAATGTATCTTGTCACTATTAATTATAGCGAAAAAGTACCAAGCCATTCGCATCAAGAATTTCGTCCCCAAGAGTTTGGTATTTAAAAAAAACGCTATTTGAACAATTGCGATTTTTAAATGGATTTAGGACGAGCAATGTCCGCGTAACCTACCGCCGCTACGCTGGAGTCGCAGGTTGCTTTCTGTTTTACTAGAGCCGACCCTTAATGTTTAGATTTTTCCATTCCGAGACTGCTTGCTTGACTTATAAATCGAACTATGTTCTAGGCAATCTAAATTAATACAGATAACTTGTTTGAGCAATTACCTGATTCTTATATATAGTCACCCATTATTCGTGAACTATTATGTAACTATTTCTAAATATAAATTATAATTGATTGTTATAGTCTATCAATAAATTATTTTTTCATTGTACGGAACACATGTTTGCTCATGGAATACTTAACACAGAAAATCTATTGTTTAAAATTTTAGCTCAGGCAGAACTAAAACACATATATTGCATAATATATATATTGTTCTACGTATTATTACTCTGTAATATAAAAGAAAAAATTTGAAATTCTACCGGTGGTTTCTTAATAAATATTTTCCGATTCATTACCCAACTTCTGGGATTCAGAGATGAACAACCATAAAAGATTAGTTCCCCTATTCTACAGCTATAGCAAGATTTCCTTGTCTAACAACATTATTACACGAAGTTCTGTCAAATTTATTGAATGACAGTCTTTTTTAAATATTAAACTAGACGATTATCTTTTATATAAAATGTATTTTAAGATGAAAGCTTCTAGTTTATTAAATTTAATATATAATTTTAGTAACGAAAAATAATAAAAATGAGGTTTCATAAAATAAAATAATTCCAAAATAAAAAAATTAACATATTATACCGTACCTCCTATTGAATGATTTATTTCAGAAAGCTCCTAACTGTCAATTTGACGAAAGTAACGTTTTTGCAGAATATTATTCTACAAAGGAAGACACAGAGTTTAAAGCACAAATCCCTTATCTGTGACCCTTATGGTTGTTACAATAAGCCTTGAAGTATTTGTTCCCAAACCTCCAGTTGTGGCAGTTTTTTTTTTTATATATATACATAAATACTGTACTAAAAGTATAGAAACATCCCAAGATTTATATTTAGTGTTATCCTCAATTTTGTATCCTAATTAAAAATTGGAAGTATTTTGTGTTTGTGCGTTAATAAGCTTATAAAAGAAGCACCGAATAAATTGGAGCAAAAATAATAATCAATAAAATGTCAGTTTACTAACAGAAATCCTAAAAAATATTTTAGATATTCATTTTATTTACATTTCACGATACAGACAATCTGAATGATCAGTAACACACTCTATTGCCTATGCACCTACTTAGCCACAGCCTTATCAATGTTTTATATCTTAGACTAAGCCAATCAAATGTTTCGCAATGCCATCCCCTTTAACAATAATTAGTCATCTGTTTCAGTCAGTGCTGGTACTCGGTGTAGGTATTTGAGGTTATGTCCGTTGAGTGTATTATGTATCCAAATTAGTGTTATAATTAATCGTTTTATTGTACGAAGTTCTGTGTTTAATCGCAATCGACGATCTGAAGTGTTTTATTTATTTGGTTAAACTATTATTTTAAAGAACTACCGTCAAATTACACGTAAGTTGACTTTATTTGTTTTTATTGAACTAGGTTAACTAAAATTAATTTGGATACTATTTTGACTTATTTAATTATACTTATTTGACTGTTATTTAGAGTCTACCATACAGCGAAAATATAGGTTTTGCCTCGCTCATGTATCCCGATATACGAAACTAAACAAGTGACTTTGGTGTTTCAGTAAGTGCCATTGGAATTGGTAAGTGCAGGGTCGAGTTATTTGACTAAAGTTATATTTTTATAATTTCGGTTTTAATAGACCTATATTTTTTTTATGAGGTTTTTATCGATAATTCTATTTCAATTTCACATTAAGCATATAATGTGTAATAGGCTACATGGTAAAAGTGCAGGAGAGAGTGACTCCAGGTTTTGGGAAAATTCTATCATATTCTGAAACTAGACGTCAAACTATCTATAAAAACACAACAAATTTCCGCGGGAAATAAATATTATAGAAACTACGACAAAAATAAAATTAAAAAAATACAGGTCAAGTTTAGTCATTTTCTGTGTGTTCTCACTAAACAAAAGCAACTAAACACTTCGCTGACACCAAAATCTTAAATAATAAATATAGCGAATTAAAATAAACAAAAATAAATATACGAAATAAAATTTTCCCAAAACCCGGAGTCACTCTCTCCTGCACCAATACCTAATACATTACATCTTGTATTATTTCGGCAAGGATATATTTCGGCTCCCCACCACACTCACTCCATTTAAATCTATTTAACCAAAATAGTGTTCGGATTCTATTCGGGTATTTTCGTGAAATACGTATAATTCTTCAATGCCGATGCGTTAGCCGATACCTTTTCTCATGGCACGTAGCGTCTGGAACTGTATGTGAACGTTTGTGAGAGTTTTTTTTTAGTTGATCTAATTTAGTGAAACAAAATGAAATAAGTTTATAAAATAATAATTTTTAAGTACATATACTTTTCCATTCTATGATTTATTGTCTACAATCTATTATAATACAATTTCATTTTTGGGTAAGCATACACATTTCTAAATTCCTATAAAATAGGCGTGATTTTTTTTAGCAAGTCTTGTAGTAGGAACATAAAAACTGGTGTTTTCTAAACATACTTTGGTATTTGTTTACTTTAACTTGTCAATCAAAACTACTATAAACACACAAACCTGAACTTTTTTCTTAATAAATATAGTATTTATAGGCCTACACTTCACTGATGCCGGGAAACCAATATTTAACCATCTTCAACACGTACAACATTAAAAACATTAAAAACTTTGAAATAAAAAGTTCCTTATGGAGAATTACATTGTAAAGTGCCGACATGTTTTTCTCACCGATCTACCAGCGTTGCCGGATTGTTCTTGTTGTTTTGAAACGAACAGTTTAGGCAATTCATTCGAATTATAAATAATGTGATAATACGACAAAATATTATAATTATACAAATATTATAATCATACTGTTATCGGAAAAATACTGTGACTAAACAGTTTAGGTAAGTCCTCTAGTTTTTTTTTTTTTTTTAATTTATAAAATATATAGAAACGTAAATAGTATGTATAAATAGTTACCTCATGCTTGTGGTGGATAAAGTTTTGCTGCTGATAACCAGAAGTGATGGATTCGGCTATTCAGGTCGGGATACTTCGCTTTAAAAAGATATTCTGCCAGGTAACCGACAAAGTGCATTTTTTTTCTGCCATACTTTGGAATTTTGTCCCTAATTTCGCGCCATACACGCTCTATTGTGTTTGTATGGGCGAAATTATCGGGATTTACAAATACCTTGGAATGGTTGACGGTTTCATGTATAAAGTTTTCGTCACTTAAGCAGTCATATGCTTTCCAGCAGTCGCTTATTATCTTCGTACCTGGCAGAATTCTTTCTTTTATTATAGCCAGAAGAGTGTCTTTGTCCCTTTTTTCTACAGGAAGGAGAAAGGTTTGCCGCGTAGTCCTATCTATCCCCCCAAATACCCATTGTCCTTCTACTCGGCGACCCCTATTATACTTCCTTTTGCCGAATTTAGCTTCATCTATTTCTACCACGTGACCGACACCACCTAATTTTGGAATGTTTGCCGAATCGGACACGTGATAGAAAAAGACTTCACGGCAAAAGGAATACCAATCGACAATGGTTTTGGAACTTAAGTTTAACATTGAATTTAATAGATGTTGCCGCGGAGGCTTTATGCATAATAAAGTTCCCACTAGAATGTAAATGTTTGTGGGGGATAGATGGGCATTGTCCAAAAATGTACCTTTTTTAGCACTCGCGGTAAAGCGACATCTTCGTTTTTCCTTTCCCCCTCGTAGAGTTACACTTTTCCCGCACCTGAATAAAAAACCACTTTCTTCGTTCACAATTAAAATGTTATCGCAGCTAGGGTTTCCACAAACACGAGTTCTATTATAAACACCATGGTCTACAAAAAATTGCAGAATATCTGCGTTAGTTTTACGTAAACACTGCAAGTACGTTACACTACAACCAACGCAGATAGGAGCCATTTTGTTAACTGACTTGCTTTATTCGCAATTTGCAAATTCATGTTGGGAATGGAATAGCAGGGGAATTTAATATCGTTTTAGTCCGTTTAAACGCTCGGCTAATTAATTACAGAACCAATGAGATTCAAATGTTGCGGTCAGCTGTTTAGTAGTACACAGGTTTCTAATACTGTACATATCTATACGCAAGGTTACTAGATATTAAAGGTTGCCTCATAGTCGTTTAAATATATAATTGGAACCTCCACTTTTTTGAAATTCTGGAATGAGGCAACCTTTACTATCTAGTGTCCTTGATTTATTCACACCTTATTCAGTACAACAACCTATTGTTCAATTTGGCAACGTTGATACATTTCCATTTTAAATACGCACTTATAGTGTAGTTTCTATTGTTCGATGTGTTTGTTTTGGTAAAATACATTTTGTTACATTATTTTCAAATTTTTTTGCTTTGTTGATACTTTTGGGGTTAATATTGTTTACTTTATTTAATTCTTACATGTTTGGTGTATGTGAAGTGATTTATTTTGTTATAATTACGTCAAATATCGCGGAAAAGTCGAAACTTAACCTATACAATTTCAAGTTTTATTTCTTTCATAACTCCTACAAATATTATTTGCCGGGCAAATTTTTGTTGTTTCTACCATCAGTTAGGTGTGTTCTTTCATGTTATATCAACTTCCCTTAGAAATCGATTGACAAGTTAAAGTAAATTTTTACCCATACTTTTTTAAAATTGGTAAATATGTTCAGACACTTTTTAATATTTAGAAAACATTACGAAAATTTAGCTTCAGTGTTTTAGTCCTACCGTATTTATATAACTTAATTTAAAGGATTTTTTGTAAAATTCGTCAGACGTTTAAAGTATCTCTTTCATTCTATAATATCTGATTACAAAATGTAAAGTACCATGCGATTTTCCAGTTTACTGTTTATTCTGTCATTTATTTTCTACAATTTGTTATAAGCCCTAATAAAATTTTATTTTTGCGTAAAGCATATTTTACTGGTGAATTTGTCAAAATAGGCTTAATTTTATTAGGGGTGTTGTAGTAGGAACATAAAATCAGGTGTTTTCTTCTTTTTTTTAAAATTGATATATATATATATTTATACATTTTTATTTAGAACTAAATTAGCCTACAAAACTTTTGTAATTTAGATCTAAATAACAAACTTTTTATATTTTGAAAAAAATAAAAAAATAAATTTATTTTACACATCTTTATGTAACCTAAAGTTGGATTTTTCCGTACTGAACATTATTTTGCTTCCTGAGCTAAAGCTTTAAAACTTTTACATCAATAAATTTTTTAGTTGCATATACGAATTCTTGGACTTTTTGAACCTAAACACTTTTAGATATGATTATAATTGTTATATTTTGCGAATTAAAAAAATATAAAAATGCTTGCAAAACGGCAAAAACTATTAACATGTCCTCTTCCAGGGTCAAGATCTGTGATATGATTAGGCTACTGCTTTTTAAATTACATCAAATAAATATAAATAAAATTGTAAAACGTTAAAACGAAATCACACAAATAATTGAAATATTACTTTAGCACCCCGTGTCTGGCTACAAGCCGGAGCCCACCAATACCACCTGTGATACAGTTGCTTTTGCCAGAGCAATGGGCACATGCCCCGGCTGCCCTCCTAGTTCCGGCCCTGGCTGTAAATAGTTGTGGCTATTCTGTCATGTTTACTTCTAACATGTGTGGATAGCTCATGCGCATAGTCTTATTAGACTGAATTATTGATATTTTAATAGAATCATACACATTTGAGCTATCTTTTAGTTAATACACACAGAAGTACTGACGATAAGACTTTAGTTAGTTTTAAAGTGAACAATATGTATGTATAACCTAAATGACTGTATTTTATAACCTATTTTTGGATTTAAAATCAGTGATTTAACTAGGCCTATGATTAAAATGTTTGACCTTATGTTTTGTTTCCCAAATTTAATTCAGTTCTTTGAGCAAAGTGTTAAATCCGACATAGTACAGTCAAAATGGTGTAAAAATTCGCTTGACCTGGTGACAAATGATTCTTTTTGCATTTTATTGTAAAAAATGTCTATTTTAATATATTCAAAATCCCCATTTATCCCTGCCCAGGAAATCAGTCAAAATCCAAGATGGCGGTTGAATTTGTATTTTTCATTTAAAAATTTATAACTTTGTTATTTATGATGTTATTTAATGAAATTTGGTAAAAATGTTTAAAATACAAAAATAAAAGTGTAAAAAATAACGACTGACTTTACTTATTTTTTTCAAAATGGCGGGCATTTAAATATTTAGGTAATTCTTTTTGAAATATTTAAATGGCCGTCATTTAAAAAAATTTGTGCACTCAAAATATGTATTATTATTATCACCTTCCATCGTCCACAACTATACCTGTAAAAAACAATATGAATAACGAAATGTAAAATATATACAATTATAAAAACATATTTAATGATTCTTATAAAGGTAATACAAAAGTACAATGTAAATGGCATGCTTTAGTACACAATAATACCTATTTTGAGTGCACAACCTTTTTTTAAATGGCGGCCATTTAAATATTTCAAAACGAATTACCTAAATATTTAAATGGCCTCCAATTTGAAAAAAAATGAAGTAAACTCAGTGGTTATTTTTTTATACTTTTATCCTTATAATTTAAACGTTTCTGCCAAATTTCATTGAAATAACATCACAAATAACAAAGGTATAATTTTTTAAATGTACGATTAAAAATTTAGCCGCCATCTTGGATTTTGACTAATTTCCTGGACTGGGATTAATGGGGATTTTGAGTATGTTAAAATAGACACTTCTCACAGTATAATGCAAAAAGAACCATTTCTGTTGCAATTTTGCCCAGGTCATAATTTATTTTTACTGCACTAACAGTTTTTCTGTCATGTCTGTTTCCTAACGCAACATTTCTATTCAAGTTTAAGACGAATAAACCAAACATTACAATCATATGAAGACAATATACCTACTCTTTGTACATCGTGAAATATTATTCCTCCTACTTCTTATAATTAATTATAGTCTCTCATACATTTTCAATAATTTCTAACCTCAAAACAGATCACAGCCAACACTTCTTGTATACAAATTTGTAAATACCTATACATGTTCAAAGTGAGTAGCCATATTCAATTTTATATTTTTTTATCACTAAAAATATTTTAGAATAAAATATTATCCTTATAATTGTAAACATTTGCCGATTTAAAAATTCCCACATTATAGTTATGTAGTCATATATGATGTTTGTTATTTATTTGTAATTAGCATTTGTTTTTCTGATGTATATATAATTAATGTGACATTGATTTAGCATGTGGTCTTACTAGTAAATATATGATTTTGAATATCTACACTTTAAAATTAAGCCTTGACTCATAGTTGAAGTAACTCGTCTATTTACGTTTTGTAATAATAAAAAATTTGATGAATAACGGTTCAATAAACGTGAAGACGTTGACAGTACTCTGATGAGAGGCGAGGGGTAGCATGTCAAAATGGATCAAGTCGATATAAAAGGGTGCGATTTAGTTAAGGATGTCTGATCTAAAAGTTTTGTAAAAGGAAAGTTTCGATAATGTATGAAACATGTTACTATGAAGCTACACTCATAAGATTTACAAAATGGGAAAACAAATAATGATTAAAGTGCATTTCCAATAACGTTTATACAGGGTGATTCAGGAAGATACGGAAAAACTTTCAGCACGTGTTCTACTAGTGAAAATAAAGAAAAACGTTCCTATCCTATAAACATGGGTTCAGAAATGTTTCGTTTCCAGGTAGAGAAATCTTTGACTGATTGAGTTCAAACTTGCCATGAAGTTTAACCTAACAAAGATCTATCTTAAGAATAATAAGTTTGAAATTTTCAAACAGCCGCCATTTTGAAACACATTATTTTATATAATGGCTTATTTTTCTTAAGATAGATCAATGTTAGGTTAAACGTCATGTTGTGTTTGAACTCAATCAGTCAAACATTTCTCTAGATAAGCATTATTTTGTACAAAAAAATTAACAAAATGGCGAATTTATGGAAAACGAAGCATTTCCGAACCTATGTTTGTAGGAATGTTTTTCTTTATTTTCACTATTAGAATACGTCCTGAAAGTTTTTCCAACTCTTCCTCTGGTATATCCTGATATGAAATTTAGTACGTTAAAACCTAAATGAAGAATTTATGATTATCAATTGAACTACTTTGCTGGTTGTAATTAATACGAAATAGCTCTGTTTTTCCACGTTATGTTCTATTTCTATTTTTTTTATTCCTTTAAAAATCTTAAACATATGGAGTGGCTTCACAATCCGAATAGATGCCCAGATTTTTTATCCGTGATACTTTTGAGTTTGAACCAATAATGGACAACACGAAAATTTCGGAGAGAGTGGTTTGTCAATCAAAGTTCAACCATAAACCAAAATGAAAACCAGCTCATAAAGGCAATACAAAAACATTAAACAAATTTAGTTTGTTACTGAGGTGGTTCAATCTCACCGATTGGATAGGATCTTGTGCCGCCTGATTTATTTTTCAACTTTTATAGGGCTATGAGAGTGGTTCATATAAAACATAAATTATTTATGAAAAAAAAAAACGAATATCGAGAAAAGTAGGCTATATCGTTTGCTAAATTTGTTTTGTTTTTCTATTCAAATAAATCCTCAAATGTAAAATTAAACGAACTGTTTTGGGTTTAGTTAGATAATTTTAGAATGGCTTTCTTGAGCTTTATTCAGCCAGGAAGACTAAATAAAATGGTTATTGATGTATTAATCTTTGGTAGAATTTGAATTATTCAAACAATATACTGCATCTCTTATAAATATATACAAATATTTGTGAAATCTGAAACAATACAGATAAGTTTTCATGAATAAAGCCTATAAAAAGGGCCGAGTAAGTACATACCCAATCCACCATCTGTAGCTTGATGGTGAGTAATATAAAGAGTATTGCTATTTTTAAAGATCCTTTAATATTCACTTTTTGCCTATATAACAATAGGCAGAATTAAATACGATTCATCTTGGGTTCTCTCAGTTTAAATGAAATGGTTTTAATTTAGGATTATCTACTACGTTTTTTACTTTAAGTTTTATGACATAGAATAAATAATAGCATTTTTTAGAACAGTTCGTTTTTCCAAGATATAAATCTCCATAGGCATGCAAATAATCTTTTCAATTATTCTAATTTTAAGTAGGTATGATTCAAACTAAAGTTAGAAAAGTTATTGTATTTAGTACGCGTGAGTGTAATTATACTGTGGATAGATTTTACTATATCCAATAACACATCCAATTTTAATTTAACTAAAAACTCATAGTTTTAATATCTCAAACAAAATTTTATAAAGGACATCATAATTGGATGTTGAGTGGATTGGATCTATACGCCGTCAACTCGTTTTATGTATTTTATTAACGTAAACGTATATTTATTCTTTGAGATTTCACAAATATTTGTATATGTTTACAAGTGATGCAGTATATGGTTACTACCATTCACACAAAATATTAATGTAGCATTAATAATTCTATTTAGTCTTCCTGGCTGAATAAAGCTCTAGAATGCCAATATAAAATTATCTAACTAAACCTAACACATGTTTGAAAGCAGACATGACAGAACGAATCAAAATAATATGTATAAATGTACAGTATTATTTTTATAACTAGAGGACTCCGGCCCCTGCTCGTCAAACCCCGCGGTGACCCGCGTCGAAGCAAATGCAAACAGGTTATTTTATGTTAAATAGGCCCTACTATTAAAATACAATATGTCTTATTTATTTTAATTAGGATGTAACATAGTGGTTTCTTATTTTTAAATTCCTTAATTTATTAAAGGTTTATTATCTAGCTTAAAGGAAAGTATAACAATCAATCAACATTTTTACTACATTTACACCCCTTAACAGCACGCGTCAAAATGCAAATCTTTTTTACTTTTTCTATGTATCTTGTAAGAAATAAACGGAAAAAATTTCAGTTCTCTACTTTAAGGAAAGTATAACAATTAATATTTATAGTTTTAGGGGTTGTTTTAGTCCTCAAACCAAAATTAATTCTAGCCTATGTTTTCAATCGGTTCAGTAGTTCCAGAGATTACCCCCTACATACAAACAAATAATCAAATAAAATAAAAAACTTTTCCTCTTTATAATATTAGTCTAGATGACAAAACTGATTTTAAGTATTGTAAAAATAACATTTTTAATGGTTCACATAGTCAATGCAATGAAGTATTACAACTGACTGTTATATATTATTTTAACGAATAAAACAAACAACATACAGCCAAACATTAAAATTTAGGTCATTTTGTTACTCACTTACGGTGTTACGTACACTCTCTTTTATTATGATAATTACAATACGATAAAAATAAATATTTTGTGGTGATACAGATATTATAATAATACAAAATCAGATTTACAAAATTATAAATAGTAAAAATATTGTTAAAAAGCTAACAATTTTCGCTGTACATACTTTTTAATAATTTGAGGTTTAAGTTAATATTTTTATTTTGGAACTATTTTCATTTGCCGAACGCATTTAAAAAATTTAAGTTACTAAAATTTTGTATTTATTTGAGTAAACAATAATCTTTCTACTTAAAATACATTTTATAGAAGAGATAACCATCTAGGTCATTATTTAAACCTAGAATCATATTTTTAATAAGTTTGATTGTGTGCAATAATGCTGTTAGGAGAGGAAATCTGGCGTGAGCTGTAGAATAGGGGAAGTAATGATTCGTCCTTTTAGGGTTGTTCATCCCTGAAATTGGGTAATGAATCGGAAAAGATTTATTAAGAAACCACTGTTGAATTTTCAAACTAATAATACGATATATTTATATACTATAACTTGCCTTAGCAATCTTGTAAACAGTCAATAGTTGACAGCTGTTTCACCTGTCTGTCAGGCATCATCAGAACATTAAAAACACTTAAATAAAACCACTAATTAAAACTTTGAGGATAAATACATTTGGCGTATTATACATTTAGCTTTTAGGTCTAAGATTTACACTTAAAAAACACTTAACATATTATATAACATTTAACGTCTTAGTAAGTGACTGTCCACTTTATGTTTTAGGTTAGGACAAAACATAATGTAGAAAGTGCCTGATAGTTGTAGTTTTCTATGATACCAACATTTATTAAATTTATAAAACATATTAAATAACATAAACAAATATTTTTATTAGAACTAATTTTACTTTCTCACTATACTATAGTATAGAGAAAGTATAGTGATCGCCAAAAAAAAGCGATGTTGAGATTTTTGTGGAAATATCCGTTTTGGGACTCCCTGAGTCCAAAAAGTGGTTTTTACAAAATATCTGTCTGTATGTCTGTATGTATGTCTGTCTGTATTTCTGAATGTATACAAAGCTAGAGAAAAAACTATTCGATCGATTTCAACCAAACTTGTACCAGACATGTCAAGTAGGCCTGTAAAGATGCACGAAAAAGGATTTTGAAATTTTTTGAAAAACAACCCCCTTTTTGGCCAAAAAGCCCCCAAAAAATCAGTTATTATTTTTTTATAAAAAAACGGCACTAACGATTTTGATAAAATTTTGCTTATTTGTAGCCTTTAATTATGCAAGAAACAGCATCTTTCTAAGAATTCTCGTTTAGCTAATAATGATAATAATAACATTTTTGGGGGGTTTTCGGCCATAATGGGATTTTTTTCAAAAAATTTCCAAACTTTTTTCGTGCATCTATAAAGACATAATTGACGTGTTTGGTGCAAATTTGTTCGAAATTGCTCAAATAGGTTTCTCTCTAGATAATAATAATAATATTTACTAGTGGACCCGGCAATGCTTCGCTATTGCTTGATTTACCTAACCTAAAATTATATTCAGTTTTTGATCCAAATCAGTTGTTGATCAAAATCAGCTGTTGATTAAAATCAGCTGTTTTAAGCTTTTCATACGAACAGTTGTTTTTTGTGCCCCTGATAAAATCAAAAGAAATTTTTCTTCTTCTTCCTTAAGATTGACCTTCCATAAGATTAACATTGAAACTTTGAAGGCCACTGGGGCGTATCCCTGAGGACCGATGTAAATTATAATGGGATTCTGCTCATCTACAGGACACTACCTTTCTAACGGTATGCGCGAATTTCTCCTACGATGCACACAAGCTGAGAAAAAAGGACAAGTTTTGTGCTTGCCTATTAATATATAGATTAGGTAATCTAAAACTTTAATAAAAAATCACCTCTTCTACCCCACCCTACAAGTCACAGTGAATCTGTTTAATAATTTAAATATGTTTGTGAGAAAGTATGTGCCAGTTCCTGGTACCGTTTATTTTAACATAAAAACAAAATGTTATTTTTTAATGAATCTACGTCTATGTGATTCTATAGGCTTTACAAAAACACCCTACTTAAGAGTTTTTACAATACCCCACTTATAGTTTATATATATACTAGCTGAATACCCGTGCTTCGCTACAGGGAATTTGTTTCTTGCATCACCATGATTTATAATTAATTGTCATAGTATTCTCTCATTTTCTTTCATCTATTATTTTTAAAGTTAATTATAACATTTTTATTTAATTTCTTTGGTATTTATTGTTCACTGGTTGCCCGTCAATTGTTTCGTCATGGTATGTGTGCTAAATAAATTAAATAAATAAAAAATTCAGAGCGAAGAGCGTCTTTTTTTCAACCGCTAAATCTACAAACTGGTAAGTCACAGTCTTAGCTTGATATTTGCAGCGTCTTTAATTGCGAATGCATAGATCGGGTTAGTTTTGATTAGGTTACATCTTAAATATTTTCTTAAAGTTAATAAGTTCCAAATTTCATATCTCTAGCTTTAAGGAAAGAATACAAATTAGTATTGATTGTTGTTAGGGTTTGTTATTACATTTTCAACCCTTAGCAGCACGTAACGAAATGTACAACTGGTTTACTTTTTATGTGTATCGTGTAAGAAATAAATGTACAAAATTTCAGCTCTATAGTTTTAAGGAATGTATGAATATTAATAATTATTGTTTTTAGGGTTTGTTAACACATTTTCACTCCTAGCAGCAAGTAACAAAATATAAAGTCATTTACTTTTCATATGTGTTTTGTAAGAAATATATGTAAAAAATTTCAGCTTAAAGGAAAGTAAACAAACAACATACATGTTTTAGGGGATGTTTTAACTCTTAAAGGTCAAATATTTTAAAATCCTATCTTAGAGCGCCTATAAGCAATATGTGAACCAAATATTTCACGTTCCTTAACGGTATTAAGTTAATATTTATAGTTATAGGGGTTGTTAATAAATATTAACCCCTTAGCAGAACGTGCTAAAATGGTAAAACTGCTTTATTTTTTATATGTATCTTCTAAGAAATAAATGTACAAAATTTAAGCTTTCTTGCTTTAGGTATAGCAAACAATGTTTATTGTTTTATAGGATGTTTAAACCCTTAAAGGCCAAATATTTTAAAATCCTTTCTTAGTTCGCCTCTAGTTCCTATGAGCAATATGTGTACCAAATTTCAAGTTCCTGGGTGGTAAAGTTTTTAAAATATATAACAAACAATATTTATTGTTTTAGGGGTTGTTTCAACCCTTACAGGCCAAATATTCTAAAATCCGTTCTTAGTTCGCCTCTGGTGCCTATGACTGGTTTGTGTACCAAATTTCAAGTTCCTGGGTGGTATGGTTTTTGAGATATATAACAAACAATATGTATTGTTTTAGGGGTTGTTTCAACTCTTACAAACCAAAAATTTTAAAATCCTTTCTTAGTAGGTCTACGCCTCTTGCCCCTATGACAAATACTTGTACCAAATTTCACGTTTCTAGGAGGTAAGGTTTTTGAGATATATAACAAACAATATTTATTATTTTAGGGGTTGTTTCAACCCTTACAGAACAAATATTTTAAAATTCTTTCTTAGTACTCCTTTTGTCCCTATGACAAATACTTATACCAAATTTCACGTTTCTAGGAGGTGAGGTTTATGAGATATATAACAAAGAATATTTATTGTTTAAAGGGTTGTTTCAACCCTTAAATGCCAAATATTTTAAAATGCTTTCTTAATGTGCCTCTAGTGACTATGAGCAATAAGTGTACCAAATTTGAAGTTCCTAGGTGGTAAGGTTTTTAAGATATTTAACAAACAATATTTATTGTTTTAGGGGTTGTTTCAACCCTTACAGAACAAATATTTTAAAATTCTTTCTTAGTACTCCTTTTGTCCCTATGACAAATACTTATACCAAATTTCACGTTTCTAGGAGGTGAGGTTTATGAGATATATAACAAAGAACATTTATTGTTTAAAGGGTTGTTTCAACCCTTAAAGGACAAATATTTTAAAATGCTTTCTTAATATGCCTCTAGTGACTATGAGCAATAAGTGTACCAAATTTGAAGTTCCTAGGTGGTAAGGTTTTTTAGATATTTAACAAACAATATTTATTGTTTTAGGTATTGTTTCAACCCTTACAGGCCAAATATTTTAAAATCCGTTCTTAGTGTGCCTCTAGTGCCTATGAGCAATATGTGCACCAAATTTCAAGTTCCTATGTTGTATGGTTTTTCAGAAACTGTGATCAGTCAAAACTACCCCTAAACCCCCAAAACTACCACTAAAAATTTGAATATCAAAATGAAATTTCTTTAGTTTTCCTATTTACATCACAAAGTATATACATGCGAAATTTCATCTCTCTAGTTTCATGGTAAGTGGGAAAATTAGTGATGATGATTGAGTGAGTGAGTGAGGGCTTTGCCTTTTATATATATATATATATATATAGAGAGAGAGAGAGAGAGATGTATAAAATCCCTTGTCAGCCCTTAGAATTCGTCTGTAATGATGATAATAACTGCCTGATCGTATTTTTATCGCAGATAGACCTAAACTGAGACTTACTAGTTAAAATCATCCCAATTAAGATTTATAGACAGTTTAAATTAACTTCTTGTCTCAAAAATTTTGTATAGTCAGCCACTTTTAAATAAAATCTTATTATCAGCAAATATATAAAATTCAGAGTTATCGTTTTGTTTTAATTTTGAAAGATTTTATGTTTGTCGTAAATAAACCAAGAGTAAGTACTCACCGGAATTTCCAATTAACTCTTTGAAAAAGGGTTTTATTTAATACATCCTTCTTACAAACTTGTTACTTTTCAGCAAACATAAATTTTATGACTGTTCTCGGAAAGTCATAACAGCTTAATGAAGGTGAGTAGTAAATTTTGAAGGTTAAATTTGAAACAAAAAATACTGGACATTGTAGCATATTATTATTGTGGGTGCGGAATAATTAAATGGAAGTTAGGGGTAGACATTTTGCTTTTTCTATAGTTTATTGCACATAATATCTTTATGTATGGTGCTTTGATTTTATAGTTAGAAATTTAACCTTTTTTAAAATGTATAAACTGTTCTACCTTATATTTTTTATTTTTACAATATATAACAAGTTTGTTGGGTATGAAGTTACATAATGAACAACAAAAAAAAGATTGTTTTGCTAAAATTTTAAACATTCGGAATTACATGAATATTGTTTACTATAGCCACTGAATAAGTGTTAGTGGTCGCAAGTTTGCTTTGCAGAAACGTCACTGACATCAACAATATGCCACGTAAATAACCATTTTGTTCATTTACTTCCTTCATTTACATAATAATAATATTTTTTTTAAATCAAAATAACAGGCAGTCGTTGGTCTGCCGTCAGAATTTAAAAACTTTTAGCTTTTAGTTAACTTTATTTTCGGGGTATTAAGAAGTATTGGAAACTGTTGACCAATGTAACAATAAAAGAAAGGAAAGTTATTCCAGTTTAAACATAAATTTATATTATAAATAAATATTAAGTTTGACTTGTGAGAAGATATACTTGATAAAATAAAACTTAAACATAGAATCTCACTACTAGTACGTTTATTAATTCAAACGCGTTTCAACGACAAAGTCGCCATCTTCAGTGATGCACGAGCTACAACAGTCAAACAACAACTCCATCACTTTAAGTTAATAAACTTTGTGAGCTTTTGTGTTCAAGTTTTATTTTATCAAACAGATATTGTTTAATGTAAAAACATAATTTGAAGTAAGTGTACAACACATACAAATATATAAAATAATAATTTCTTACTTTAAAGTAAACAATAATTTGTCATGGTAAACGTTTCAACTTTAGACTGACCATTAGATTCGCAAATTAAAGTAAAAAGTGTAGCGGTTAACGACTCTCTTCAAGTTCTTTAAGTTTAAATCAGGAGTAATTAAGTGAAGGTAATCAATGTATTCTCGTTCACATTTGCGAATATTATTCCATTGTATCATCCTTTATTAGTCTACAAGAAACAAAAATATATTAAGAGAAAATAGTACCACGTCAACCTAAATTAAAGTTGCTTAATATTATAGTAAACGGATAAGACAAATCGAAGAGAAAATCTTAAAAACGTAACACAAAATATGCGTTAATTTATTGCGGTTTTTAAGAATTATTAAATAAACAAAATAAATATTAACTAATTTCAATAATTCTCGTTGTTACTTGAAAATAATGTAAATTAGTTATACATACAAAAACATTGAAAAATAATATTACAATCGTTTATTTTAATTTTTAAGATGTCAATTTGATTTTTATATGATCTAACATGAAAGATTTAGTTAGTGGAAAATACGCATTAAGAATCAACAGATCTCATTTTATTGCAGACTTGCGCAATATATTGTTGACGATCAAACAAATAATGCATTTAATATTTGTAATCAAGTTTTACGTTTGTAACTTGCAACGTATTAAATAGGAAAGTAAACAATTTTGTGTTTTTTATCTAATACACTTATAGATTAACAATGAAGTAGCACTTAGTCTAAGACTTTGACTTTGACAGAAAGCGGATGTAAATACACGGAAGTGATGGCTTGTATTACCGCCTTGGTAAAAGCTTCCTGTAAACACGCGGAAGTTGAACACGTTACACATCATCTACAAGCACAACAACTATAAGCACAACAACTATAAGCTCAACAACTATAAGCACAGCAATTATAAGCACAACAACTATAAGCACAGCAACAACTATAAGCACAACAACTATAAGCACGCAATTATAAGCACAACAACAACTATAAGCACAACAACAACTACAAGCACAAAAACAACTATAAGCACAACAACAACTGTAAGTACAACAACAACTGTAAGCACAACAACTATATAAGCACAGCAACAACTATAAGCACAGCAACAACTATAAGCACAGCAACAACTACAAGCA
>JAGFPH010002322.1:93550-109644 GCA_018207615.1 Philaenus spumarius | reverse complement strand
ACAGCAACAACTACAAGCACAACAACAACTACAAACACAACAACTATTAGCACAACAAAAACTATAAGCACAACAACTATATAAGCACAGTAACAACTATAAGCACAACAACAACTATAAGTACAACAACTATAAGCGCAACAACTATAAGCACAACAACTATTAGCACAGCAACTATATGCACAGCAATTATAAGCACATGTACCTTTTAAAATAGATGACGTCATATTGCTAGCTTACAGTTAATGAGCTTTATAAATAAAAATAAGCAAAACCTTTTACTTCAAGTTAGGAGCAAATGCTTGTTTGGTTGATACTTCAAAATGAACAAATGAATAAAACTTATCTGTTACTTCAAATGTAAAGCAAATCCTTCAGAACTGATGCATCTAGTAAGTCGCCGAATTATCAGTGAAGTAGTAAAAGGTTGTGTTTGTTTGTTTTTGCCACCATGGCAGATTTGCAAGTGCTTTGTTCTCAAACCACGTTCTTCTTTATTAACAGGAGATTTCAATACCTTGTATAGGTTTGAAGAAGAAAATGTGCCAGTTTTTTAGGAAACAGTGATGGAACTCGGGGTGGTGATCTCTCTCCATCACAAAGAATGAAAATATGTTTGCAGCGTTCCTTAAGCTGATACGGGATACCAACAATGTGTTAGGTTAGGTAGTCTATAGTCTACAGTGACAACATTTGCAATACTAAACGCAACATTGTTATGGCAAAGTAAATACCAGTTTAATACTGCAATCAGAGTAATTTATTGTAAGCACTTTAGCATTCAAAAACCTACAATCCATGGAGATGAATATATTAACCGTAAATGTAAACTTACATTAAACGTAAAAGCGACATGTGATGCCCGGGAAATGTTTACAAGTGTGGATATAAGTTGGTTTGGGTCCGTCCACGACGCTAGGATTTGGAAGAATTCTGCAATCAGGCAAAGTTTACTTTCAACTGTACTGAATCAAATTAATAAAAGTTATAAGTAGCACATAACTTATACAAATAAAACAGGTTTCAGCAATAAACAATAAACAGCTGATTTTCAATTCTCTTTTCTTTTAGATGTCAACTGATACATCCAATTACTTCCAGTCTGATGGATTTGCTCACAAGTAAAAGTTAAGCATTAGTTATGTGTAAGGAAGGAAATGCGTTTACTCCTAATTTTTGGTTGAAGCAAAACCTTTTACTTCTAACTTTTACTTTAAAACTTGGCTTCACTTTCATTCAAAAGGCTCAATATCTCTCTTCTGTTAGTTCATTGTTGAAACTGAAAACTGTAAGTACTTAACTATTTTGATTATGTTAAATGGATTTATCACAATTCATATTTTTGGACATAGACTCTAAACTAATACCGTAGAACATGTAATTAATATACGAATTATAATTTATAGTTTAGGAATAGTCTATGGTTACCTTAGTAAAAATGTGTTTTCCCATAAAACAATCTTAAAAATACATTATAATGTGTATAGTCCTATAATATGTTTAACCTGAGTAGTACATTTAATGATATACTGATCTTACTAGTCACTAGAAAACAAAGAATATATTCTTTATCAAACATCCGCTTTACTTTGAATAAAAAAAAGCTTATTCGTAACCTGAGTTATTCGCCTGCAAGCATTTGATTAGAATTCCATTCATGACGGTAGGAGAGTATTTTAAGCATGGTTTGTTTGATACCAAAAAGATTGTAAAGGTACAGACAATAATAATTATAAATGTAATCAATAAATATTGAGCTTGACTTATGAGAAGATATACTTGATAGAACAGTTTTATAAACTATATGTTGGTGCGAGGCTAATTTTTGTAAACTCCTTAAGAGGGAATATATTTCAAAATTTGTCCTTCATCTGTAATTAACAATTTCGTTTATTGTTATACACACGAAATAACATTAAAACATATACTATTGCTTTACATAATTCAAAAAGTGAAACCATTTATCAAGTTGAATTTATGCAATTTTAATATATAACAAATTTATTTGTAGTTAATGTGTTATTGCTTAAATTATTCTGTGATTTGATTTAAGTTATTATTATTATTTGAATTAATATTATCTAAACTTTGGTAAAAAGTTACATTTACTTTCTAAAATCTATTTCGAATTTCGTTGTTAAATGTATTTCTTCTCTTTCACAAGCGTAGTTAGTTTTTATATAACATCTTAAACTGACATCAATTTATAGAAATGTATTCATTTATACTGAAATAATGGGTACATAAATTTTTTTTATTTTAAACTCGAAGTACATTACAAAAAATGTTGAAGTAAACAAACCTAAAACGATTATCACATGGAGTCCTTGATCGCACAAAGAGCTACTTACTGGCGTTTAATATTTCTGATAAACTTTTACATAATCAGAATACATTATATCAATAATTTGAGGACTAATTATTTTTAAGGAGGTACAGTATCAATCTTGTATATTTCAGTTTTAGAAATATCTTTCACAATTTTATTTTATTTTTAGTCATAATAGTCTTATAAGCATTATTAATTGTTGTAATGGTGCTAAGCAAAAATAATTAATTTATAATGATATTTTAACTCAGCCAAACCCAGAAAACTAGTTACAACAATAAATACCATTATGATTACACACTAATTATGTGATTGGAGATAGGTTTCAATCTTGTATTCGGATAAATTATATATAACTAAATGGGTTGAATTTGATATATTTAACACAATCAAATGTTTAGTCTGTATAGATAGATTAATCAAACATTTTGGCCGGCCTTTGAGCTCCAAATTAGCCTGACACTGAGTGGTACAAGGACAAACTACTACTAAACAAATTAGTCATGTTTGGTTAGCGGTTTCCTTCCTTGTTACTAAACAATTACTGTCCTCTAGCACTAACAGCTGCTACGGTTCACGTTGCCTATCTCCCCCAAGAAGTAATTAACCCCCAGTGATTACTTTGGGCACTATTTTACTCTTCCAAATATAAACTACTTTATTTATGACGTCACGGAAAATTTCACTTTTAACGAACTCATTTTTTAAATTCTTGATTAAAAATAATTTAAAATATGTTTTAATATTATTATCCGTTGGATTTGTTCTAACAAACCTTGTTTACTGTACTAAGCTAAATTAGATTTTTTAATTAGTTGGTAAAAATGTAAAATAGTAAATTAGAAAATTTTCTGCAAATAAAATGTGTGTTTATATTCAGCTTAATTTTTTTTTATCGAGAAAAGCTATTTATTTTACAGCCATTTTCAGTTGTAATACAACTACGTAAAAGACATGGATTTGAATTTAATTCAAGGTAATAGTTTCTTATACATTTAAAGATTAAAATTCTACTATTTGCACCAACATCTTTTACCTTCTATTACATCATAACAAGAATTTATATTTTTAGATAATTTTATTGACCTAGAAACGACACCTCACAAATATTGTGGCATTTTGAGTTTTTCAGCAATATCAATTTAAAAACAACTTTAAAGTTTTTAAATTAGGTACTACCAAAAATAATGTTCCAGTTTGTAATTCTTTCCTTTATTTGATACAAAAACAGGATAATAGTGAAAAATCCAATTTAATTATAAAATTGTAAAATAAAAATATCTGTCCTAACAATATACAATTATTTTTGTGGATTAAATAATTATTAAAATTTCTATTCCTAAAGACAACAAATAAAATCTAAGCTTATATAGAATGTATTATATTTCAATTCTACTTCTTCCAGGTAATGTTATATTTTACGAAACACGTTATACGAAGTACTACAACAAAAACGTCAAACAATCGATACAGTAATATTTGAAACTAAATGTAGTATACCTATATATACATATACCTGGATTTCCGTCATGCAACTTATTTTGTAGTTTACACTACGCGTTTCGAGAACAGGTTGTAATCTTCAGGTGTTGAAATAACTAAACTCACATGTGAGCACGTCAAACGAAAATAAAAATTACAAACACACACATAAGTTATACACACAAATTACAACATA
This sequence comes from Philaenus spumarius, assembly GCA_018207615.1. Taxonomy (NCBI): domain Eukaryota; kingdom Metazoa; phylum Arthropoda; class Insecta; order Hemiptera; family Aphrophoridae; genus Philaenus; species Philaenus spumarius. The sequence goes on along the minus strand of JAGFPH010002322.1, from coordinate 105,637 downwards.
AAACATCGCATTGCACATTGCAATGAAATATTGTTTACGTACATTATATAAATACACAAAACACGGAAATACTATATAAAAATGTTACGGCGTTGGTGCAATCGTCAACCCGTTACATATCAACCAGTAATATATTGATAACAATAAGAGTCTAATCGAGATCATTTATAAAAACACTAGCTCAATTCCCATGCTTGGCGGACTTTGTTTTTTGCATCACTATGTTACGTAATTGTAGTATTTTCCTCTCATTTTATTTCATCTATTATTTCACGAAAATGAATTATTATTACATGCACTTTCAATTAGTTTAGTATTTATTGGTCATTGGCTGCCCGTTATTAGTCTTCGTCATGATATGTGGGCTGAATAAATTACATCAATTACAAAATAACAAAATCATAGAAAGAGCGTCTTTCTTTTCAACCACTAAATCCACAGACTGGTAAATCACAGTCTTTAGCTGGATGTTTTAGGATCACAAAGATTCGTCTTTAATATGCGAATGCATAGATCGGGATAGTTTGATCAGCTTACGTCTAAAATATTTTCTTAAAACTAATAAGTGCCAAGAATCAGCTCTCCAGCTTTAAAGAAAGAATACCAATTAATATTTATTGTTTTTATGGGTTGTTATTATATTTTCACCCCTAGAAGCACTTAACAAAATGTAATTTACTTTTTATATGTGTTTTGTAAGAAATAAATGTAAAAAATTTTAGCTTTAAGGAACGCAAACAAACAATATTTATTGTTTTAGGGAATGTTTCAATCCTTAAATGATAAATATTTTAACATCCTATCTTATAGCGCCTATTAGCAATATGAGTAAAAATTTCACGTTCCTAGGAGGTATTCAATTAATATTTATGGTTTTAGGGGTTGCTACTACATTTCCACCCCTTAACAGAAAATGACCAAATGTAAAATTGGTTTATTTTTCTATGTATCTTGTAAGAAATAAATTTACAATATATATGCTAGGTAGCTTTAAGGAAAGTATAAAAATGTATGTTTATAGTTTTTTTGGTGTTGTTATGACATTTTTACCCCTAGCAGCACGTAACGAATTATAAACCTTGTTTACTTTTTATATGTATCGTGTAAGAAACAAGTGTACAAAATTTCAGCTTTCTAGATTTAAGGAAAGTATAAAAAAAAACATATTTATTAATTTACTTGTTATTTCAACCCTTTAATAATTTACAATCCTTTCTCGGGCACCTCTACTACCTATGCGCAATATGTGCAGAAAATTTAAAGTTCCTAGGCAGTATTCAATTCATATTTGTAGTTTAGTTTTTATATGTATCCTGTAAGAAATAAATGTAAAATATCTCAAATTTCAAGCTTTAAGGAAAGTAAATCAAACAATACTTATAGTTTTATGGGTTGTTTCAACCCTTTAATAGCCAAATATTTTAAAATCCTTTCTTAGGACACCTCTACTGCCTATGAGTAATATGTGTACCAGATTTCAAGCAATATTTAATTAATATTTATAGATTCAGGGGTTGTTACTACATTTTTCACCCCTTTGCAAAACGTGAAAAAATGTAAAACTGGTTTACTTTTTATGTGTATCGTGTAAGAAAGAAATATACAAAGTTTTAGCTTTCTAGCTTTAAGAAAAGTATAAAAAAACAATACTTATTATTTTACTGGTTGTTTTAACCATTTAAGGGCATATATTTTTAAATCCTTTATGTGCATTAAATAAAACTTTGATGGTCCTGGTATAAGACCATGTACATGTGTTTGACATCTACAGTAAATTTATGAGTGGTTATTAAAGTTTCAATTTCTAAGCAGAACCTTGTTTCTATCATATTATGTCATTATTTTTTGTAATCGACCTTTGTTATTATTTATTGTTACTACTTTCCCCCGTTATTACTACTTTCATTTATCTCTATCATTATTTTAATTATTTGATGTTTATCTGCCATAGTCTTGAACGTATATTAGTTTTACTTTCTACACAAGCCTTCACATCACTTTTTAATACAGGACACCCATTCCCATTCATCTATCCATCGTTTCTCATCAGTTTATATATTTTTTTAAGCATTTACCCTTAAAGGGATTTAGTTTTAAAACAGTATTGAAAAGCATTTTGGATAAGCATAGTGTATTGAATAAGCATAGTGTATTTTGATGGTTTTGTTCTATTTATTTATTATCATTTGTTTGACTGCAGCAAATTTAAGACATACAATTTAAAATAAATATTGAGTTGTAAAATAAAACGTAATTACGGTTCCAACCTTTTTGACTATTTCCAGGTAAAGAGCGGTTTTATGTACAAAATAAAATATAATTTGAAACTTATACTATGAAGCAAATACGTATTCTAGAATTCCAAATAAAATGTGTATAACTTAATCTTTTGTTGAATGACTTATATCTAACTGGAAAAGTTTTAGAATGTGCGGTAAACTCATTTCAAAGAAGGGCTCTGTAGATTGTTCATATTAAAAATAACATTAACGAAAAACAATAGCAAAACGATGTGTTACACGCTCAAACAACATGGTATAACCTAATAATATATGTAGGCCTAATATTTTACAAGTAAAGTATTTTTCCAGTTTGTAATTTAGTTTTTAAATTAGAAAGTTAACGAATCTAGAAAATATAAATCCCAAGAGATTACAATATAAATCGAAACAGAAGTTTTGTAACCAATTGAAATTCTTTCCCCTTTTATTTCTGTGATCAGCAAAACGAAATGCGTTGTGTCTTCTTCAGCAATGAAAAGCATTTCAAAGGAATAAAAACAATACTTTGAGAAACTATGTCTGTGTTTTTAAAACCTAAATTTTTTTAAGTTATTCTGACTTGATAATAATCTATTATGTAAGTACATGATATGTGTACGATAAACATACATATAACTGTTTTTAAAGTACTGTAATTCAATGAAACTTATTTTTTCAACTGCAAAAACAAAATATCGTAAAACATGTTTACTTTTATTCGAAGCCTTGTTTAATATCTGTGCACAACTATAAAAATACGTTCATCCATCTTTTAAAACGACTCGAGATGTAACACAGTATCTAACATTTTAGTGCTATTTACTAATTGTATTTTTACTTTTATTATATTTTATATCTAATATTTAAGTTTGTGCTCTTTCTTATAACGCTCGGAAAATATGAATGCGTTTACTGTCAGTTTATCTTATATTCTTAAATGAGCAATAATTGTATGTTTTTGCAGAATTTAATTTCGAAAACGGCTCTAAGGATTCACTTGTAATTTGGTACATAAGTTATTTGTTACCCAAAAAGTCAGTTGGACTTATTGAAAATTACCGGAAAACTCGTTTTCTACATCTTTTTCTCAAATTAAAAAGTAAAATTTGTCCATTTAAAATACACAGCACAGCTGATGCATAATTTGTCCATTTAAAATACACAGCACAGCTGATGCATAAATGTTTTCAATGCCAGTACCATAATCAGATGTTTCCTTTAAAGTTGTGTGGTAGGCCTAATGTGTATCAGTAGTTACCATAGCAACTAATAAATATATAACACAGACGTTAAACAACAACAGCTTCTAAAACTTACTCTTTATTAATTAAGTTGTGAAATGTTATAGGTCTAACCTAAAAAAAATCCTATATGGTATTTAGACTCATTTAGGGTACGTTAAACTATAAACAAACAAACATTGAGTAAATTTTTTTTTTAAATAGTCATTCGATAAAAACATATCAATTAAACATATTTATTAAAATATTTTAATAAAATAATCTTTAAAGATAATTTTATAATTTGCTTTATCGGGGATATAAAACAAAGCTAGAGTTTAGCTGATGGGATCATAACCAGGGTCCTGTTTCATAATGATGTCAATAATATTAGTAAAAAATTACAAGTTACAAACTTATAATTTACAAGCTTGGTTACAAAGTGTTTCATAATGAAAATAAACATTTGCTAATATTATTAGTAAGGTTTTACTAGAAAAATTTACAAATCTACAAGTCAGCTGACAAACATACAAGTTACAAGTAAAAAATTTACAAGTACTTGTATTTTAGGTTTCATAAACAAACTGCCTTCTCTAATAATATTAGTTTGATTTTACAAGTATGCAGTCAAAATTTTTGTTGTGTTTTTTTGCCATCAAGTTGAAGTTATGTTTTCAGTGTAAAGTGTTTAAATTCATAATTAATTAGTTTGTTTTAAATAGTTATATTGTTTAAAATGGAAAAATCGTGATGACCAAAGAAAATTAAATTAATACAAAATGTCAATTAATCGATCATTTTTTTGCGAATATTGACAACGAAATTGTAATAACATGTATTCATGATTAACATGTAGGCCTATTTTGTATTAATTAATAATAATTAACTAACAAGATGAGATATTATTAAATGGTTTGCAATATCGTTTTTAGCATAAGAATTAATTAAACGATATGTAATTTATGTTTTGCAATCGCTAATAATAAATGTAGACAGAGGTTGGTGATAGCCGTTTTCCCTTGATCTTGAAATTTTAATGATTAAAACCTAAAGAACGTTTGAAGATATTGTTAAACGGGTTTCACCATTGCTTTTCTCGTTAAATTTCACTTTGAAATGATGTGCTATTAAAAAAAGTTGAATCCAATATGGCGAACAAAAATTTCGGATTCACCCGAAAATAGTTTCTTGGTTACAGTACCGGTAATCAATTACATTTAATCTGGTTAGCCTACCCTTTGTAACCTGTTTAGCTATAATTAAGTCGTTTCCAGACACCCGGTATATATATGAAAGTTGATCTTATTTTTTTATAATTTGTATGCTAATTTTGTAAATGTTAACTTTTAGGCCTACATTGCATTCTAATAACTTGTTATGTAAATAATTTTTTTTATTGGTACTTCATTTTACCTTTGTTTTTAATTGTTTTTAAAACATAAAATTCAAATTTTCTTGTAAAAACATTTATTTTTAGTGCAATAAAATAAAATAAATATTTTACTCTTTTATAAATAAAATACAATACAATTTCTTCTCTTTATCAAGACAAAGACTATCGAGTCATCACTGTATGGAGTCTATTATTTTCCTTTGCCTTAGAACCCCTAGGTTCTGGTTCCGAGGTGGTCCATCATTTTGCTCTTCATTCTCCTCCATCCAGACTTCGGCCCATTTCCTGCCTCCTCTTCAACAAAATTTATCTTTTGTTCCTGCTCTTCACCTCTTCTACTAAAATTGCAAAGAGTTGCACAATATTTAATAACTTCTGCTGTATAAGTTGGTTGTAAACGCAGATAATTCAAACTTGTAAAATTTTCTTTCAAAATTCCCAGGCAGCGCTCAATTCAACCGTCTGTTGTAGCGCCTATCATCTGGATCATCCGGATCTTGGTTGCATGGAACCATGAGACACCACTTTAAGGGATACCCTGAGTCCCCCAAAGAACTGCATTGGGGAAGAGTTCTTCTTCTTCTATACATATCTGCTGTCTTGCAGTAATAGCCTCTCCTTTATTGTAATGATGCAGATCAATTCCAATCATTCCACAAAGATTTTCCAATTTTTCTGATGACATTCTAAATCTTTCCTTAAACTCATACTTACTTATAAAATCAAAATTTATTCTTTTTTTAAATACCTTCCACCTCCTTACTACTGCCATGCCTTGCCCTACCTCTTCTTCTTCACTTGATGAGTCAAACAATAAATCATTAATTACATCCACGGTATGTAGAATACTAACGGTAGGGTTCATGCGCATCTACTCTTGACGTCATCGGGTTCACTGCTAAGAGAAATAAAAATCAGCTGTTTATTATCGATTGCAGTCGTATTAACAGAGTACCTATATTATTATACACATTCTGTGAAAAAATCATCAAGATATGATAAATTACTTTATTTATAAATTATTATTATTAAATTTTTAGTATCGAAAAGTATATATTTTGTAAACAAAATTTTAAAATACATTTTTTAAATGTACATATCTTTTTATATGTATATTCGATTTTAAATATTAAAAAAGTTTTGGATTCACAATAAAATTCTCTATAACTTATTATATTCATAACCTAATACAAAATAAAAAAAATATTGTTCCACCATTTGTCGAATTTGAAATAGTAATTTTTATAGGCCTAATCAGTAAGGGTATTAAAATTTGTTGTAACAATCTGATTTTTTTATATTATTATTAAAGATATGTTTTATATGCGCGGTTCAAATTTTATTAAAATCGGTTAAATATTTTTAAGTTATTCAATTTTTGCATAAGGCTCCATGAGAAGCTTATGGAGTTTATGAGAAACTGGGCACCAATGACGTCCTGATTTACTGCGCATCTACTCATGAACCCGACCGTTAGTGTTCTATATACCGTGATTACATCCATTTCAAATTTTAGCTATTTAGAACCAGAAATACACAACAGTAACCTTACTAAACATAATAGTAAACAGAAAACCAAACATAACCCTTATAATATTTTAAAAAATTAGGCAACTTGGCTCTTGTAGAATTTTTACTCATATTATTAGTAAATAAATTACAAGTTAATAGTATTAGTAAGCATTATGAAACAGAAGATGAAAAATTCACTAATATTTTGTTGGTAAAACACTTGTATTTTTCAAAGTATTAGTTTTTTATTATGAAACGGAATTTTACAGTTTGCAAGTAATTTCTTCATTTTGAAACAAAATTTACAAGTTACAAGCTACAAAGCTAATAAAATTAGTTTGTAACTTGTAAATCAGTGTTTTGGTATTATGAAACAGATTGTTACAAGTTACAAGTTAGTAAGCTAATAATATTAGTTAAATTTTCATTATGAAACGGGCCCCAGATCGTAGATCGGCTTCCAGCTAGTAATAACATTATTGAAGTATATTATGTAAAACAAAATGTATGAGAAAAGGAGAAATAAAACATATTTATGATTTGTTTAAAAACTAGTACAGGATAGAATTGCGATGAAACACAATTTAGTAAACATAAGTTCTAACTATAGGCTAATCAACACAAGATTTTTCACCCCCAAACATACAAGTTTCTATATACAAAGAAGGAAAGGTAGCGTCATCTAAATACAAACCGATTTATAATGAAAACTATACAGAGTGTTCATAAAGTCCCTTAACCGCTAAATTATTTTTGTTACTGAAAATAAGTTAAAAAAACTTTGTATATATCTTGTGTTGCATAACAGGACTCATTTTATACATATCTGACCCTCTATGATTTTTGAGGATTATGGGCTAAGAGGGGTTAACAATTTCAAATGTAAAGTTAGGTCATGTAATAAAATTGTTTAAAGTTTATTAAAAGAGAAACAGAATGGCGCAAACTAGGGCTTTGTGTTTTGCTTCATTTCAAAGTAATGGACAATCAAAGTTCTGGAAAATGATATATTTATTATAACATGAAAGCAGGTTATTAATTTGTAAAAATATTAGGAATAAGTAGATTGTTGAGGGTACTAAATTTTTTAAGTGGTTAGTTCGTCAATGTTTTTATAACTAGATTAAACAAATTCAAATAAAACCTAAAATCTTATCAAGACCAGGATATCATTTTAGTTACATTTAGAAGAGTTGATGTTAAAATAAAAATATAATTTTCCAGAACTTTGATTTTCCATTACTCTGAAACGAATTAACAAAATAAGCTGTAGCTTGCGCCATTCTGTGTATCTTTTAATAAGCTTTTTTACATTTACATTTGAAATTGTTAACCCCCTTTCCCCCTCAAGCCCCACACAATCATAGAATCGGATGTCAAAAAATGGGTCCTGTTATATAACACAAGATATATAAGAGGTTGGGGTAAATTATGTTCAGTAAGCAAAATAATGCAGGGTTGAAGGAACTTTTTGAACTGTATTTTATGTGAATCAATAAAACAATTTTGTTGTTCTTTATAGACTAACTCATTCTTCACAAAACCAGAATTGTCCATGATCTGAAAAAGTGACTGCACTAATGGATTGTAATGAGGTAAGTCATAATACTATTTACTATATTTACGCAATAATTAAAACTTAAGCTTAAAAAAATTTGTTATTTAATGTTTGTATACTACATACTTTTCTGAGTCTGTGTGAAAGTGCTTTGGCCTTTGTAATTATTTTTGCATACTAAAAAAATAAAATAAGGTAGTACAATTCGCGAGTGTACAGTATTGAGAAACTTTGAACTCCGTTTCCCGAAAGTTTACTTTGTCCATGTTTATGTTCCATGTCGGATAGTTAAATTGATAAATAATTGTCTTTATAGTTTAATATTGTGCGGGTGGTGTAAACACGATTTGTTAAACTTACTTCAGTCTACTGGGGCAAATATTTTACTTTCAATCCCATATCAGGCCTACTAATGGCATTTGGAAATCTGATCTATTTTTTTTTTTTTTAACGCTTTGATTCGAAGAAATAGGGACGTGATGACGCCCGAGGGTATGAATCTAAGCAATGCTTAATTTCACTTCACTGACGGTTGACATTTATTGGTAATGGATAATGGGCAGGCGCATCCCTCTTCGTGATTGACAGGAAAGAGGGTGTAAAAGGTTCCAGTCTTAATGTTTAGGGTGCGATTTCAGTTGGGGAATCATTTCTCCCTGCAGTAGTAGACAATGGCAAGAAACGAAGCTATGGTTGTATACAATTCCTGTTTTCTCTCTTTACACAGAAATGGAAAATAGTTATAGATCAAAACGTGTATGGTTGAGTAATAAAATAGTGGAAATATATATTTTATTATTAAATTGAATCCATTAAACTGTGTTAAATCTAGACCTAACTGAAGAAATGAAACTATAACAAATGAAAATTTTAGATTATTGTCTTAAAGGTCGGAAAGGTATATATAGAATATAGCAAGAAATCTGTTACAAAATGAACCTCCTGTCTAAATAATTAGACTTTAATGTATATGTAATAGTACAAATATATTATAATTTAACGAATAAATAAAGTTTTGGGATTCTACGATTTAAAGTTAATTACGACTTAATTTGACATGATTTAAAAATCACACCAGCATCAAACAAATACTGTATACATATCTTATCTTCTAAAGCGAGAGATAATTGTTTATCTGCTAAATGGATCTGGAATCTCCGTCTAAGGATTTTTCATTTTTTGATTTTATATGGGGCTTTTGGCCACGAGAAATCGATTGGAAATGGTCACCAGTCTGGGAAAATTCTTTTTTACTTCTTTTTATTAAATTAAAAAGTGAAATTTGTCCATTTTAAACAATACAAAGCACAGCTGATGCAAAGGTTTTCAATGCCATTACTATAATCATCTGCTTTCTTTTGAACTGTATATTTTATTAGAGGTAAGCCTAATGTTGTATTTATTTATAGTTACCATGGCAACGAATACTTCTGCTAAATAAACATACCCTTTATTTAGTTGTTTAATGTTATAGGCCTAACCTAAACGATGTTCACGGAAATTTGCAATAATAGTTATTGACGTGAGCGAACTAGGCCCTAGGCCTAAATCGATATTGAAATATTAAACTTTAATTTAGGCCTGACTTATTTCTGAGGCATAGCGTTGAGATTATGGTTAATCCTTTAAACTGTATTTTTATTACAGGTAAGCCTAATGTTGTATATACCCTTTATTTAGTTGTTTAATGTTATAGGCCTAACCTCAAAACTCAATAATCCAATATTTATTATTGAAATCATAGCCCTGCTTATAATCGAGCTTTAGCTCGGTCTCCTGGTACTTTAATTAAATTACAAGTGAAAAAACATGTACCAAGACCGGGATTTGGACCCAGGACTTTTACCATTCCATGGTAACGCTCTACCGACTGAGCTACCCTGATAACTCCAAATAGTGGTCGATGTTATCTCACTTGTACGGTTTTACTGCATTTATTGAACCAATAGACTGAATTCCTCGCATAATATGCGACATTGAAAACAATTTTAATTCTTTTTGCAGCCTACAGTTTTTTCACCATGTTCAGCCATGTTTTTTCACTTGTAATTTAATTAAATTAACCCTTGCTGAGGAAGCGTGTAAGCAGGTATATTATTACAAATTAAAAATAACAATAAATAACCCCACTGTAGGCTGCAAAAATAAATGTATAAGTTAGTAACATTAATTAAGTTATTTCATATAACACAAATTAAATAGAAGCATTAAAACAATAAAATGCCTGAAGTTCTAACTTATAGTCTTTTGTCACAGAATGTTACCTGCGTGCAACATTCATGGCGGTAGAAGATTGAATTATTTTAAAAGTCACATTGCTTTAATTATGGGTAGAACTATCTTAAGTTAAAACTTTGTTTTGATACTGTACCGTCAGGCCAGTTTAACCACGCTCAGCCCTGGCGCTAACCATTCACGGTTAAGTGACTGCTGAGGGATTTCGCTTGTTCGTATTTTACACTAGCAAAGATATATTTATAAAATTAATTTTAGTTTAAAGTGTATTATTGTCTTTACTAAATGTACCATATATAATTATAAATTAAATGCGACAAATTAAAAAAAAATTATACTCAATAAAAGAACTATTTACTTTACAAAAGTAAATGGAATTTATCAAGATCAGTCTAATGGTTAAATTACGGGAGGATTGTAGGTCAAAAAACTATAGTGTGTACAGTTGATTAAGCAATCTTATTACGTAATTCTGATTACACTTTGTTGGTTTCATTACAATTATACTGTCGGAAAGCCAACTGTGGGGCAAAGAAGTTTCATATTTTACAATAAAAAGTAAGAAAATTTTTATTTGAAAAATTGACAAATCTATATTCAGAATGATCTCCGTTTATACTTGAAAGTGCCACTTATGTCGTAAAGAATGGGAGAAACATTTGCATGAATCAAATAAATAAAGAAAAGCTGAGTTGGAATGAATTCAAGCAAAACATCTGTGACTCGCCGAACCGTAAAGAAAATATAAATGTATATCATCAAACTCTACGACCACTTTCGAAACAAAAAACCCTCAAGTGTATTTTCGTAGACCGGGCAAAATTACTGGGAGTGAATCACAAAATTAGTTAAGCCGTAGTGAGACAGTAAAGTGTTTTAATTGTGTATACTTCTTATCACATTTTATCTTATCATTATATTGTGGTATTTTCAGTATGCAAATTCTGAATAGTATTTTAAGGCATTTAAATTAATTTAGTTGGTTGTTAAATTTTGTTTCATTCGATACGAACAAAATAATTGTAAATATGCACTAATCAGTGGTGCAACCCTCCTTTCAAGTGGTGCAATTGAGACTTTAAATTAAATAATATGCAATCTTAAATTACTGAACCAGTAAAGTATATATCTTTATATAGTGCCAGTTTTGACTCAACATCATTTCTAAAAAAGAAAAGACATTGGTCCAGAATGTTACAAGCAATTTTCAGAAAAAAATATTAAAGAAAGCAGTCGCGGGACTGCTGGCAGAAGTGAAAACTGTAATGAATATAAATCGTTGATCATATTGGTTTAATCTGAAGTTTGATTATTTTAACAGTAAGTAAGTAAGTTTATTATCGCTTCTTTACAAGACCAACAGCGTAAAATATCTTAAACTAAACATACTATGTCTTCTATCAAACATATACACAATTTTACAATAGGTACTGCAGTAGGAATATAGTAAGTCGTAATTATTACTTTCAATAAGAACAAAAAAAGAAACAATAAAAACCCCGAGGTATATTAAACAGCTTAATTATTTTAACACTACCAAGTAAACTATTTTAAAACAACTTACGAAATGAGGAAGACCAATGTCCATTTCAGAGGTATTACCAAGTATACTATTTTAAAACAACTTACGAAATGAGGAAGCACAATGTCCATTTCAGAGGTATTACCAAGTAAACTATTTTAAAACAACTTACGAAATGAGGAAGCACAATGTCCATTTTCGGAGGTATTACCAAGTAAACTATTTTAAAACAACTTACGAAATGAGGAATCACAATTTCCATTTCCGGAGGTATTACCAAGTAAACTATTTTAAAACAACTTACGAAATGAGGAAGCACAATGTCCATTTCAGATTTATTACCAAGTAAACTATTTTAAAACAACTTACGAAATGAGGAATCA
>JAGFPH010002322.1:77992-93540 GCA_018207615.1 Philaenus spumarius | reverse complement strand
AACTATTTTAAAACAACTTACGAAATGAGGAAGCACAATGTCCATTTTCGGAGGTATTAACAAGTAAACTACATATATACTCTGCTATATAAACATGTGTATATAGGCCTGGTAGAAAGTGACGGAAAAATGCGCGTCGGTAAAATCCAATTCACTGCCCGCAAAATTTCTTAGACGCTGTGCTCCTATATAATTCACTACAATATGCAATCTTAAATTCCCGAACCAATAAAGTATATCTTTATATAGTACCAGTTTTGACTCAACATCATTTCTAAAAAAATAAAATAAATTTGGTCTAGAATGTTACAACTGAGCATTTTTCAGAAAATAAACATGCGTTATGGTAAGACACAATTAAACTGACAACAATAATACTGTACAGTACTCCAATAGTAAAGTACATTTCAGATTCAATAACATGACAACAACGATACAGTACAAAATACATTCTGTTTATTTACATTTGACTACACAGAGAACAGATTTTACTTCCAATTCCGATACGATAAAAGAATATATCGTCTTTTGTGTACTTCAGTTGTACAGCAAGTAGAGAGCTACTTCTAAATTCATATAGAACTCATATTATCATAAACTTTTTTAAGAGCTTTCTATTGAATTTGGAAAGATTGCCGGATGAAAGTCAATTTATATTTTTAAGATCTGAGGATTGAAAATGTTATTAACGTCTTAATTAAGTATAGTAAAATAAATTTAAATATTTTAAAAGTACTTTGTACATATTTTAAGGCTATATTAAATTTTAAAAATCAATTTAAAAACACTATAAATTTTGTGTTTTTCTAGTAAAGCTAAAGCCTATACAGGGTGTTACAAAAATGTTGGGCTGGCTATGCAGATTCAGATTCTACATGCAAAAATAAGAGGAAAATGTAGTATAACATTTTTTCGATTTCGGTTTGGTTAAGCCGTAATCCGCTATTTTGTTTTTGTACAAAAACTCACTGTAACTCTGGAAATAGATGAGATATCGAGTTCAAATTTTGAATAAGCATTTTATATGTTACGATTAATAAGTGTACAACACACAAAGAATCTATTTTTATAATTTTCAAAATGGCGGCCGTTAAAAATTTTTAACTTGGAATATCTTGAAAACGTGGAATATCAAAAAATGTAAAAGAGACAAAATATTTTCGTTTTTTAACGTCAGACAAAATGCTTTTTTTTGTAGTTTCAGTAGATCAAAGGATAACCGAGTTATCCACAAAAAACTAAAAACATAATTTCTTGGTAATGTAAAAAAAATATGGATTTAGGCTAATTTTGGTTGTTGCAGACAATTACCAAGAAATTATGTTTTTAGTTTTTTGTTGATAACTCAGTTATCCTTTGACCTACTGAAACTAAAAAAAAAAAAAAACATTTTATCTGTCGTTGAAAAAGGAAAATTATTTTGTCTCTTGTAAATTTTTTGTAAAGTTAACGGTTTTCAAGATATTCCACGTTAAAATTTGTAAACTAGCCGAAATCGAAAAAATGTTATACTACACTTTCGACTTATTTTTGCATGTAGAATCTGAATCTGCATGGCCAGCCCAACCTTTTTGTAACACCCTGTAGTTGGTTGTACATAACAATTTTAAGCTGGCTCATTCTAACAGTGGTTGTGTTTTTGGTAATGCTATTTTATTACTTTAGGCTACTTTGTTATTTTATACATGATATAAAACATTTTTTGACAAAAAAAAACTTCTACATCGAAAACAATGCCAATTTAATCACAAACGTTTTATTTAACAAGCAAATACACTTTTTTTCTCATTTAGAAGTGGTAAATGAGTCAATTAAATGTGTTAATCAGCATCAGATAGCAACACGAACCATTTTTCTTATATTTATAATATTACAAGAGTTCTCCGCTCCTTGCTCTCTTATGAACAGATTACCATCCATGAAAGAAAGGTGTATCAATTTATTTTGTTTTATACCATGGGAAGTATAACAATTTATTTGTATTGTAAATGGGCTGTTCACCCTCTCCCCCAGTTCACCCGTTAGTCGTAACTATTTAAATTGCGTGTGTTATTATTTATTTTCTTTAGTATAAAACACTATAAGTGAAACATTTTCAGTTCTCTAGCTTTAAGGAAAGTATAGCACAATCCAAATTGTTTATAGGGGTTTTACTACATTTTCACCCCTTAGCAGCGAGTGACAAAATTTAAATCTATGATACTTTTTCTATGAATCTTGTAAGAAATAAATGTAAAGTTTTTCAGCTCACTAACTTTGAGGAAAATATAACAATACATTTTGATTTTTTTAAGGTTTGTTATAACATTTTCACCATTTAGCAGCTCGTGACAAAATGCAAATCTAGTTTACTTTTTATATGTATCTTGTAAGAAATAAATGTACAAAATTTCAGCTCTCTTGCTAAGGAAAGTATAACAATTAATATTTATTGTTTTAGGGGTTGTTCCAACCGTTAAATCAAAATTCCAGCCCATGTTACTCAGAATAGTGTAGCATTCTATTAGTAAAACTATTTTTTTCAAACTGTTCAGTAGTTCCAGAGATTACTTCTTATTACATACAAACAGACGAATTGTGCCTCTTTATAATATTAGTATAGGATGTCGTTGTCCTATTTATTTCGTTTTTAGCAATTTGTGGAAACCTACACTGTTATGTATTCTTGGTAGACAATAATGGTAGTGTTTTAAAGTTGTATACAGTGTTACCAAGAAAGTATCGAGAAATAAATTATATCCTTAGTAAGATAAACCAGTTCAGTAGATTAGCCTGTGGCCTCGTCAACGTATTCTTGAAACTGCCGACAGAAGTGAACATTGTCATGAATATAAAAAGTTAGTTATATCGGTTTAATCCGATACTAGGCCTATACTACTGACTTTAGACTATAGAAAATCATGTTTGTGATTTTTTTAGGTTTAAATTTTAAATGGGACAAGATAAAAATAATGATACAATTTCGGATTAAACCAATATAACCAAAAGATTTATTTTCATGACAGTTTTCACTTCTGGACTGAACCAACACAGGCTACTTGAAAATCTTGGAGAAAGGCTTACTTTATTATCATTTTAATATCAGTTGTTAAATATTAAAATTAAACAGTTAATTTGTATTAAAAGTTTAACAACGTAATTTTTAGTTGGGCATATATACTGAATAAATACACGTTTCTATACCTAAGTAACAAAGTTAGCAAATTTATGCATACAAAAAAATTTAAAAGCACTATATCAATTTTAGATGTACCACCAAGTACTATAATTTATCACAACTTACAAAATTAGGAAGTGCAATGTCCATTCCATCGGTAGCGTGACGTGACCAAATCCATCAAGCTATTGCCTTTAAGCCTTTACCACCGCCTACTTCATCAATTTATTCTTCTTTTAGGATCAGCTGTTACATTTAACTTCTGGTTTTATATCAGTAAGTGTGTAAAAAAATGAAGAAGAAGAAATCAGTGACAATTTAAAACACTCAATGCGTCATTCTTTAAGACGCGTATCGATAGTTCGGATATTTTACCTCATCCAAAAAGTGCGGCTAAAGAAGTTTTCGTTTCAAAAACACAGAAGAGTTATATTTTTAATCTATGATTTAGCTAAACCTATTTTATTTTGTGTCTCTACTTTTGACCATCTACAATCAAACGGCTATAACATTATTCCTGTAGCTCAATCTTTGTTCGAACTGTTAATAACGTTCTTTGACTGACGGTGCAGAAAGCTGCTGTTTCGTATGTACGATTCTGAAATAAGTATTGTTTTCGCCAAAATTTAACGATTCTATAAGGGGAAGTTTATTGTAAAGTGCATTTACATATTTGGGTCGTATAACCATACAGTCTTCTCCCCAATTAACAATTCATTGCCCAAATATTGACACATAATTTATTTTTTAATATTTATTAAATTTAGTGTTAAGCTTTGTCTAAATATCATTACTGATAAAACCAGCAATTTCTTGGTAATTTCACAACAATTTCACGTCTTATAGTTCCATAGTTTTATAAATATAATATGTTAATAAAAGTAATACATAACATTCTGGGCCTTAGTTATTGTCAATATTAAATAGTTTTAGGGATACTTATGTTGTAATAATTGACGAAAGGAAATGAATTTGATGTTTGATCACCGTAATTGTTATTTTTATTTCAACTCCATCGCGCTAAAAGTAATTATTAAAAGTTAATTACACGGTACGGAATGTGAACGAAGACAGCTGTTAGTCACAGGACAGTAATTGCCCCTGATAAGGAGCGTAGCGAAGCTTGATTAATTTGTTTATAGTGCACTGGTACGAGTCAGTATCGGGCTGGTTCCAATTTTGTTAATTGAAGGAGAACAAACTATATAATTGATTTGCATCGAGGCTTGGACTTACTTTTCTACTCTTTTAATGTTTTATTCATTTGTTTGAAGAATAAAGTGAAATTTAAATTGTAAAATTTATGATTGTGTTTCATAGGATGTGTATCGAATTAATATAATTGTATTTAAATAAGTGTGTACATTTCATATAGTGGTTCTTAAATTATATGTTGTAATTTTTCAATATTCATATTTGATTTTGCGAATTATGTTCATCATTATTTAATCGAATACAAAACGTAGGTATATATTTCAAATTTTGGTAATGAGGTGTAATGTTTATATTTATCAGAAATATAATAATATAATTGTGTTACTCATGTTAACACTCACAAGCTTTGCAATGGCTGTTGTGTGGATTTTGCTTTGCGATCGCATGTGCTCTGAAATAAACTATTACTGTCTTGTCTTGCTCCAAAGGTTATTTTTGAGGTACATAAAGCTCAAAATAAAAATAAATGTTCTTGCCTAACATTATGATCAACAACTTCACTTGTTAATGTCATGTTTTTAGTTTTGGAAAAAGGGTGATTATAAAATTCACAAACCCAACGTTGCTCCAAAAATATTCCTTTTTAATTAAAATCGCATCTGTTGATAAATAAACATTATTAACAGTTTATCTGTTTATCATTTTTAATAACCCTATCTTTTAAGACTGGCGTTTTTCCTGATAGACTAAAAGAGGCCATAGTTGTCCCAATTTTCAAAAAGGTAGACAGAAAGGTTGTTGCAAACTATAGACCTATTTCTCTGCTATCTGTATTCTCAAAGATTTTTGAGAAAGTCGTGAAGTCCAGAATTATGAATTTTTTCGAGAAAGAGAAATTTCTTAGCAATAATCAGTTTGGGTTAAGAGAGGGTATTGGTACTGAAGATGCGCTCTTAAAATTTAGTTCTTCTATTTATGATGGCTTAAATAATAGTAAATGTGTGAGTGGGATCTTTCTGGATATAAAAAAAGCCTTCGACATGGTAGATCATGAATTGTTACTTACCAAACTAAATAAAAGTGGAATTAGGGGAAATGTTAATAATTGGTTTAGAAGCTATCTAACTGATCGGGTACAAGTAGTTAGGATCGGGGAACATATGAGCCAATCTGTCAAAGTCAAATACGGTGTCCCGCAGGGATCAGTATTGGGACCACTTTTATTTCTGGTGTATACTAATAGTTTATGTTATTCAAGTCTTCGCGGTAAAATAAATTCCTTTGCGGATGATACAGCCATATGTTATGTGGCGGAATCCTGGGAAGATCTACGACATGATATGGCATATGATTTGAATGCATTACAAGTTTGGTTTTCTAAACACTATATGGTGCTAAATACTGACAAAACAAAGTTTATACTCTTCCATTTAAAAAACGAAGTAATCAGTTATACCCCCTTGACTTATAAATGTCTACAATGTGTTTATAACAATACTACCTGCTTACAGCAATTTAATTCTATTGAACAGGTACAAAGTATAAAGTATCTGGGCTTGACTGTGGATTTTAGAGTTTCTTGGAAACCTCATGTAAGAGAACTACAAACAAAATTAAACCATATAATGCGCGTGTTTTTCTTTTTGAAAAACTTAGCTCCTAGTTATTTTTAAAAACTGTATATTTTTCGTTAATACATAGTAGACTAACTTATGGTTTGGCGTGTTGGGGAGGTACTTACATTTCGAATCTTAAACAGATTTTGAGTATTCAAAAACGATGTGTTCGGCTTATTTGTCATAAATCTAAAAGGGTTCCTTCAATGCCTCTTTTCAGATATTTAAAAATACTTCCACTGCAGCATCTTTACGTATACAAAGTCCTAAAGATATTTTACAAACGGAGTGGAAATATGGAACTAGTACTTAACCCAGATAAAATGAGACTTAGGCGTGGTGCGCAACATCTTGTACCAAAGCCCAATAAGACTAGTTTTATGAAATTTTATTTATTTGTTGCCCCTAAACTTTTTAATAATATGCCAGAATATATTCAAAAATGTAAAAATTGTAAAACCTTTCTAAAGCTTTTGAGGCGATGGCTATACGATTTAGATGATATAAATAGCATTTTTAAAATTGTAATTTAAAAAAGTTAATGAACATGTGAATGCTGTTTTAGGACTGTTGTGTGTGAATGTATGTGTGGCTGTGTTTATTTTTGTGCGTGTGTATTGCGTTGAATTTTCTAGTATAATATATGTTAAAGTATTTTTAGTATTACTTCTGTGTATTTTCTTAGTAACCTTTGTTTTCAATTTAGACTCCACACTTTGTGCTAATTTTTGTTTTTTGTATTCTTATTCTGTTAAAGTATGTTATAAGTTTTCACCGCCCTTTGTTTTTTATTCGTAGTCTGTTAAGTATCATTTAAGTTCTTTTTTCTTAATGAGGGTAGCTTTTAAACAGGCTTATTAAAGCCTAAATGAAGTGCCTACATTTTCCTTGTACCAGAAGGGTAACTTTATGATTTCTTTCATTGTTTGTTTAAGTTTATAATATTGTTGAAATTATTGTATAATAGTATTTAAGTTCAATTTGAATTATTTTAAGTTAATAAGTTGTTTAATAATAGTTTAAAGTTACATATTATTATTTAGTTTTATTATAACTAACAGTTAATAGTGTTACCAGTTCTTTTATACTGGGAAAATAATGAATAAAAAAAAAACAAAAAAAAACAATACTAGCTGACCCATGCGAAGCATTCGCATTCTAACTTACATAAAGCCTACTTAATTAAAGTACGCACCGTATATTTAGTGTCGTATAGTGCGTAGGTATATTAATTAAAAATAGCAATGTAGTGGCGTAACGGCAGCTCTCCAGCTGGGTACTGTTACCATCAGTGTTGCCAACGCCAGGAATATATCCCTACAACTTACTTGATCTTACATCGCTGTTACTTTCGAATTCTTATTATTTCTTTTTTCTTTCGTATAATTTTATTTTGTATATTTTTCCGGTGTAGCGGTTAAATAAAGCTTTAAAATGATGCCTCATTCATGTAATTTGATGATGTATTAAGAAAGTTATGGCGTACCGTCAAAAAAATGGCCTTGAGAAATAATATATGTGATGTTAACACTTAAAAAAGAAGTTAAATTAAAATAAACTAATTGTTAACTCCAAATATAATATGGGTATACAATTTTCTTAACCAATTTAAATTAGACTTATATAAATACAATTTTTTTCCCAAAATCTATCGCTTCTGTGCCTTATAAGTGATTTAGGCAAAATTTAATTTTTATTCTCCCAAAAATCCAACCGAGAGTAATTATTGTACAGTATTTGTTATCGTGTATCCCTTACTATAATCCTTATACATATTTTCAAAAATGTTTTTTGTCGCTAAGCTATATCTCCCTCAATGCTTCATCAAAATTAATTATTTAAGCATCATTTTAAATCTTATGTTCCGCCCTATATTGACTAAAAATAGACAAACAGCTTAAAAATCATGTTTCGTTACAAAAAATTGATTAAACAATTTTTGATATTATACTTCATAATGGTTTGTAATGAAAGGCGCCATCTATTAACAATCTGTTTAACTAATATGACAGTTTTTAGTTTGATTGTTTACATTCCATATTATGCAAGTGTTATAAACTGTTATTTATAAACCAATGTAAATAAATAAACGTAATTATAACTGATCTAAATCAACTGTATTCCATCAGGTAAGTACTCATAATTTGCAAAATATTCGCTCGGGTCAGCTAGTTATTTATTATTGTTTGTGTTTAACTGGATAGTAATAAATTATATATATTTTAAAATTTTCATTTATAATTTGGATGCACACTGTTTGTTCTAAGTTTTATTATTAATTTGTATTTTTAAATGTTATTCATTACTGTTTACCAAAAGTTCACATTATCTTTAAAATGATAATAATTTTTATCAAATATTTACTAAGATAACAAAATGTAACAAAATTTGCTAAAAAAATTTAGTATTACTAAATTTCAGTACTTATGAATTGTCAGACTGTAAGAAATTGTTAAAATAATTTACTGTATTAAAATAACAATTTGTAATTTTACTTTTTCCTGTAGCTCCAATCCGTACCGGAAAATTTTTGGTACTATTATTTGTTTTGTTTGACATGGTTAAAGATTTTTTATAGAACATAATTTTTTTACAGTCTGTTATGATTCATGAACAAATTATTTATTTTAACAGAGGAAATGCATAATAACAAAATGTTATAAAATTAAAAAAGTTTTAAGCCTACAAACTGAAGCATATTAATCTGCCTGAAAAAAATGTCTACCCATGGACAAACTCATTGCATTGGAAATTATAATTCAATAAAAATATTATTGTTAATTAAGTATTTTCTAGTCAGTTTTTAATGCATAATATGTGGTAACGGAATTTGTAAGACTTTCGTTAATAATACAAATTACAAAATTTATTAAAACCTCCCAAAAATAGCAACTTCGTCGACTGTAAAACTTAATTAATTTTAATTTAATTAAATTGCAATCTAGATGTTTTTATTCTGATACACCTCTGTACACCTACGCACAGGCGCATGTACTGTTTCATCTGTCTTCCGTCAGAGAGTGCTAGCAACAAAGATGGCAACTATTGAACAGAAAGTTTTTTGTGACTGAATCTGTAGTTAATAGTTCAACTATAATAATCAAAGTGATAAGAACATCCGTAGATGGTACCATCAGTTTGAAGACACCGGCTGTTTTTTCAAAGGGAAGAATTCTTTACAACCAAGAGTGAATGAAGAACGAATGAGAGAGTCTTTCAGGTGTGGTCCTAATAAATCGGTTCGGAAAGGAATTTGTGAAGTAACAATTCCAGTGACGTCTGTGTGGATTGTTTTAAGGAGACGCGTACAACTATGTTCTTATAGTTTGCAGTTGTTACAAGCTCTAAAGCCTACAGACTATATATGTTATTGCATGACTGAAAATATTTATCGTGTCGTCTTCAGTGATTAATCCACATTTCACCTAAGTGGACATGTGAACTTCCATAATGCGCTCATCTCTGGGTCAGCAAATACCCACGAAATCGTAAAGTTTTAACGTAACTCCTGTTAATAGAATGTTTTGTGTGCCAAATACCGGTGGAAAGTTTATGGGTTTTTCTTTTTTTCTGAATTAACTATAAGTGGTTTTTCTTATCTTGATGCGTTACAACTTTAAAATTTTGTTTTTGTATAGCTCTTTTCTTAATTGCAAGAGCAAGATGGTACGCCTCTTCAATGGTATACTCAGTACGCGATTGGACTCCGTTGTAGATCACCGCTAGATGACAGGGCTTGTTTCGTATGGTCTCCACGTTCACCCGATCTGACGCCAAGCGAATTTTACCTTTGTGATTCATAAAGTATCATGTGCCTCTACTACTGTACCAGCTGATCAACAGACTTGAGAAACAGAATTGAAGCTGTTGTTGCAACAATTACTCCCGCAACACACTGTTACAAGACTCTGAACTAAGCTGTCGACTCGATGTGTACCGCGAGACGAGCGCTGGTCAAATTGAACACTTGTAGCAAAAACTGTTTGAGTTGCTCTTTCAATAAAATTTATGTATTATTTATAATTGTAAATTAAATGTTCTATATACTACACATTCTTAGTAAAACTCACATATTAATTTTGAAAAACGAAGTATTTTTTTAATAAACGATCATTTAAATTTATTTAATGTAGTAAACGTTGAAAAATTTAAAACTTATTTGTATGACAAAGATTATCGTTACTACCATTAGAGTTGTTAGTTGTTATTTAACGTTGAGTGTAACACATGCTATTAATAATTGCAATATATGTATTGAAATTAGTATCTGTCAAAATTACTGCTATGTTAAATGTTATTATTTTATTACATTTCATAAATCAATGATTTCATGTTCCACAATTCTAAGCACCCAGAATAATACATTTTATTTAATATAACATAAATTCAAAATTCTTCATTATATTCTATTCTTCTTTAAGTTTAACGTTACATCATTTAATAATTTTTCTACAAATTTGCATTTATTTTTTAAAACTAGCTTCGGTCTAGATCTGGGATTTAAATAAAACAAGTATTAGTTGCACCCTATTTATTTATTTGCTGTACAAAAATATAACAAATATTATGATTGGTAATGATTGAGTTACAATTGCACAACTAAACTAGCATTCACAAAATGTATATGTACACATTAAATATATTTATTTATTACTTTTACAAATATCCACTGAAGGTACGTTAAAACTACTACAACAATAGGAGAACGCCTAGACTCTGCTTTGGAAGCACTTGTAACTTCTTCAGTTCCCGCAACTTTTAGTTCTGAAATATATAACAATATTTGTATTTATATCTTTCAAAAATATTAAAACTAACATAATAATAATCATGTTTTTATCAGAGATTCAAACGTAGGAATTTAAAAACACATTATTATTTAGTCAGTGAACACATGATAAATGACGACTCCCAGTAGTAAAATACCTCACATAATATATTAAATATGTTGATACTTAAAATATGTATCAAATTAAATAAAAAAGACAAATTCATATAAAAGGGTCTTTTTAAATTTGTATTTAAAAACTTTTTTCAGTTGGTCATATAATAATGAATTTTTAAATAGGAAGAAAGCCATTTTGTAAATGTACAATTTAATATTTAACTACTAACATTAATTAATTGGATGCGTTTATTTTGTAATTCTGTGTACCAGTGTGTTACCTAGAACTCTTTGAAAATAAAATTAGTTCTGGCTAAACTCAGTTTAAGCATTTTCTTAATGGATGTCTTATTATATTATGAAAGACTTATGTTTGCCAAATATTTTTCACGAATTAGCTTTAGGGGTTTTCTTATCCTACTAGGATTTTTTGTTAGAATTCTTCTAATTCTATGAATAGTAAGTACAATAATTGATTTGCAACTCAAGAACGAGGCGTAGTGAAATTGCTGACATAGTCCAACTTACACAAGATTCAACAGGATATTTTAGATCTTTATATCAATAATTTTCGTAGTCAAAGACAAAAATCTAAAAGAAAAATACTAGTGGTACAGAAAAACTTGTTTCGTCACTTTTGATATTCTATTTCAAAATAGGGTTTATAAACTAGGTTAAAACTTTGCATGGAGTTTTACAGCATAAAGGTTAAACTAAATAATAGCAATATCGTCTTTTACAACCACCTAAACAGAAATTGTAGCGTTTATGTCATGTTGAATATTTCAAAAGTTTTTTCGATTACAAAAAAAGTTTGTATATTTTATTTTTTTAGGTAAAAAAACTGAGCTCTTTTCTTATTGGTACTTATCTGAAACGTACAAAATTAGCATGTTTTATCAAAATGTTAATCAGTAACTAAAACTGGGATCAGAATGTTTTATTTAGTTTATCATTTCACATACAAACCCATTGTAAAATGTTAACTTAGTGTACAAGTTTGTTTTAAAATAAAAATGAATAAGTGAAAAAACCAAACTTTGAGAAAAACTAGTGACTTCGGATGTTTTAATAATGTTGTTGTTTTAATTTTCCTTGGCCCAAAAGCAATACCTAAAAGTATTGGAGAAAAGTTGTGAATATTAAAAGTAATAATCAGAAGACATTTTTTTATTATAAATATACATAAATAAAAATGAAATTAAATAAATTTTGTATGAAATGAGTAAATTATGATTTATAAGATATTTTTGATGATTGAAAGAAAATGGTTTCAATATAATGCACATATCGTTATAATAAACCATACAAACGCAACATAAAACATAATTTATTAATATAGTTCTTACCATTTTGTCTTGGAGTTCCAGTTGACCTCAATTCCTCGCCTGGTAAGACTAATGAAAATCATATGAAGACAGTTATTTAATTAGAAGATTGCCAATATAATTAAAAGATAAAACTATATTAATGATGAATTCATTTCCATTATCCAGGTCACTAATTGATTAAAATAAAGATTCTTATCTTGTTTCCGTCAAGTGACCTCTTTTTTTTTGTATTTGTGACGCGTTTCAGGACTTTTACACAATAAATAAATTATTCAACCGAGGTCGTCAAGTGTGTAAATACTTAAATGTGAATTGTGTTTTGTTGTAATTAATTTTAATGTTTGAAGAACTCAGTTGAGTAATGTATTTATTATGTCTGAAGATGGGATAAAAGTCCCGAAACGCGTCACAAATGCAAAAAAAGAGGTCACTTGATTAGGTAATAAACTTTATTTTATATTAATGCTCTTTAATTTACAGTTTTTACAAATATAAACGTTTTTCCTTGGAATTGTTTAAAACTATCAATTCATTAATATTATTCACCTACGGCGTATAAACTTACTTGTGACTTTAATGGTTTCGTTTACTTCTCCCAAAGAGTTTTTTGATACACATCTGTATTCTCCTTGGTCTGAATATGAAACGGAGTTAATGGTTAGTTTCGTCAAGCTGTTATATCCAATTCCAGCAACATGTGACTTATACTTTGGCCCTGGGACAATTAAATTACAAATTAATACAATTATTTTCTATTATAAAAACAACATATTTGTCGTATTAGATTCCAAAACCCTTAATAAGTTATTCTTTTAAAGTTATTTTTATACATTCTTTCTGATTGTATAATACATTCTTTAGTAATTTTAATATCTTTGAATTTAGGGGAAAGATAATTTAAAAAAAACTAATTTTCGTGTTGTTTTTTTTTCTCCAAGCCGGAGACCAGGTAACTAGTCATATCCCATAAACTTGGAAGTAAGCCAACCACCGTTTGCTTTACTTCCGTCCTCCTACCCTCAAACCACAGATATGAAAAATTACGTAGTCTCGCCGAGATTCGAACCCAGTATCTTCTGATCAGGAAAATGCCACTCTATCCACTCTGCTGCGAGTCGCCTTAAGAAAAACGGACAGAAAAACAACACCTTAGTTACTTGCTTATTACCTATCTAGCCCCTTCTCTTCTTGCTGTTTGAATATACTGCAATGCAAGCCATGAGTTTGTCAAAACTTGAAGTGCTTCTCGTATAAAGTTAACAATTTCTGACTTAGCCCTTTTTTACTAATTCAAAGATATATTTACAACAGAGTTCTTTAAAATATAGGATGTATTCTCATTGAGATCTGTGGGAGTGGATTAGTACATTTTAATACAACTGAGATGTTAAAACAAAAATTACATTCATTGGCTAATAAATCTGCTACTGAAACAAATCAATAAATGCAGAGTTAGTTTAAAATAGACACTTTAAAAACCATTTAGTGTAGCCAAAAGTGTCACAAATACAAAAGTGCGAAGTTAATTAACAAAATGTATACATTTATACAAACCGTTAGCTATATCTCCATTGCCTATAGTCCAGTAGGTATACGCTTTGGGAAACGATTCAGTTCTGCATTCAAGAGTTAAAGACTTTCCTGCGCGTACATTAACCGCTTTTGTTGCTAACCATACCATAGGTGGAACTGTAATCATTATAGTAAATACGTCATTAAAAGTATAGAATTGCAATTCAAATGTTTTAATACAACATTTAAATTAGTTATTAGAGCGAAAAATTAGAGCGAGAGGACCTATTAAGGAATTAAGCGACAAAACTACAAATTTTTCACACATCAAAACTGAAGTTGATAACAGATGTTCAACATCAGCTAATTCAGAATCCAGAATTCAGTAAAATTCAAAATCATCATAAAACATGGCCTTCATTTTCCAATATAAAAACATCAAAAACTGCACAAAATGAGAACTTGTAGTAAACAGAGGGTTTCGTTAAACAATTTGCAACAATGAGAATCAACAGCTGATATTGAACATATTATCAACTTAATTTTTTTCTTAAAATTCATGTGTGATAAATTTGTAGTTTTTTCACTTAATAATTCCTCTGTAATATGGGTTTAAAAACTTACAAAAACCTATTTGTTAGTTAAAAAGTTAGTTATTTGTCTATAAAATTATTTATTGGTGTTAAGAGCGTTTGCATTGGTTCAAAATGTTTCTATACTAAAATATCTTCACATTAGTTAGGGGTGGAAACTGTATACCCCCTTACTTTTAAATGTTTCACTGTATATATAAAAAAAAAAAAAAAAAAAAAAAAACACCAAGAACAAAAGTGTTTAAAAAACTAAAAAATCCAATCATAAGGTGCAGAGGGTTCCATTAGCAATTTAAAAATTACCCGCATATTGGAAAATTGCGGCTATTTAAATCATTTTACTTGCATATTTTTTATTTATCAAAAAAAAGGTGTTAACAAAAACGGTCCCTACTTAAGGTTTACAGTCTGATTTATAGTTTACAAGATACCAATAGTGGTCATTGAAATAAGTCTCCATGTACATTCCATAGTTCCTTATTTTTACTAATACTTAAGTTAATTTAAACAAATTTCAAACTGAGACAGATAAAAAAGGAAAAACGTGTTACTAGATACACTAATATGATTTTATTAAGATTACATTGCCATCCTGAATTATATATGTAAAACAATATACCAGAACTATGCCTAAATCGTGTTTTACTCACATTGGTTTACTTACAATGTACAATGAGCATTATTCTCTTGCTGACAGACGGAGGGACTCCGTTGGAAGCGATGCAGAAGTATGGTCCCATGTGACGACGATTTACTTCTCTTATTGTTAACTGTGATCCATCGACGCTGGACACTGTAATAGAAAGTATATGAGCATTACATAATATTATTGGAGTAGTTATTAGCAATTTTCCACTGGAAAAAAGTAGCTATCGAAGTGACTATTTTGGTCGGGAGTGTCATTGAGCACCGGTCGTGATCCACAGAACTCTTTTGTGGTTTCATTAAAGTTTGTAAATACATATGTGTTTGAAATCTAACGACTGCGTTTTACGTCCTATTTGGTTCAAATGTTGTTCACACGTTGGTTTTCTAAGTTGTTTGTACGAGTTAGTTAGAAAAAATAAAAAACCAACAACAGGAAGCACGTTTAAGTAACTATTTTCTGAGATTTTTCGTACTAGAATGGAACGTTTATGGGGTTTTATCTAAAGAAAATTATATAGGAGAATATTCTGCACATTTTGTTTGTTAACATAAACTTATAACCCGTCTCTTTTCCCCAAAACGTAACAAACAATAACAGTACCCTGTTCAAATCCTCCGAAGCGAGTTTGTTTACTACGAGCGAAGCGAAGC
>JAGFPH010002322.1:39065-62187 GCA_018207615.1 Philaenus spumarius | reverse complement strand
GCGAGTTTTCCCGCTGCGAGCGGAACGAAGGAGCTTATGAGAGGGGGGGGGGGTTGGAGGCTAAATGCTAACAAATTCTTATTATTCGTATATGCAGGCAGCTTCAGAGCCTTCATGAGTAGATCAATTTCAAATAGTTGGTTGAAACCTTAAAACATATAAATTAATTAATTTTGGAAATTCGTTTAGCTTTCGTTAGAGGTTCTGCCGCGTGATCGAATGATTTATTATATCAAACAATTCATCATCCGTGTTTTGACACATATTGCATTGAGTAATTAGGCCTAAACAAATATTAGTTTCAACCCAAGTAAATTACATAATTCCGCGTAGGAGTTTAGAGAAATGGTATATAATTATATTTTGTACACCTTTATTAATGAGAGTATTACGTAGGGACCTTTGTATAAAAGACAACTCGCTTAGCTCGAATTATTTTGGAGTGAGCGGGTCACAAAAACTCGTATTCAAATTAATTCCACCAAGGACATATAAATA
Organism: Philaenus spumarius; assembly: GCA_018207615.1. Taxonomy (NCBI): domain Eukaryota; kingdom Metazoa; phylum Arthropoda; class Insecta; order Hemiptera; family Aphrophoridae; genus Philaenus; species Philaenus spumarius. Next base: position 61,689 of record JAGFPH010002322.1, on the reverse strand, counting down.
TATATTTTATTTGAATTCCTTACATACAAGCACAGAGATACGTCCAACAACAATCAATCTACATCTACATATATATAAATCTTATACCTAACTCTACTGGAAAAACTGAGCCAAAGTTCTCAAATACGGATATCACTCAAATAAATAATTACTTAAATTATATAACGGACAAAAAAATGGATTCTACGTAGATTGATGCTAAAACAATTTCCCCAAATATTCACAAGAAATGTAACGTCACCTTATTTTTTCCTCGTGTCTTCTTCCGGTCACCTCTTCTTGCCCCGTCGTCACTATAAAAGCCCCGCCTCGAATTTTTTTTCCCTGCCCCCACTCAGTTGTACTTGTCTAGCTCGGTCGTTGGCTTGCTACAAAAATTCAACTATGCGATTTGACTTCATCGCGTGTTGCACCGTACTTCTAATATAATTAAAATATAAATTAATGATCTCCCTCATCTCACTTCGTAACAACACCTAACCTCCTAAAACGTTGTCCCAACGTTAGACTATTTCTTGGGGTGGGTAAATGCTTCTTATACATACACACGCACACTCAAATATAAACAAAGGCATTCCTTAAGCTAAATTATTTTACAATTGAGGGTAATTGACCAATTCATAATATATATTACAACGGATATTAGCCGTTGTAAGGCGGGAAAAATCGGATTTTATATTAAATTATAAAATTCGATGTTTTTAAGGCCGGACTTCGGTGAGTGTCAATTGTTAGTCAAAAATACAAGTTAAATCAGAGCAAGGCTTATCTCCCAAGATGAACCTTGATCAAGGACACGTCAAGAAAGGAAATCTGACTTAGCATGAAAGTAGCTGAGTTTTAGGGGAATAAAGGAATCCAGGAATTTTATGCATTTGTGATTTTCATAGTTTAATACGTAGCGCTAAACGCGTGAATAGGGGCCGTGTGAATTTCAAATCATAAAAGGTAACACTACCAAAGTAAACAGGGGTTAAAGTTAAGGGAAAAGTTCAATTTAACTCGAAACTGGAAAAGTCAGACATTTTTGGAATCTACATAAGTAGATGAAAATAAAAGGTTAAATAAGAAAAAGTCAAATTATTGAAAATAAAAAAGTTAGCTCAAGTGTCAAATTTCACACACTCTAAAAAGGGAGAAATAATTAAAATCTAAGGTTTCCAATCACAAGAGTTATTAGAGAATGAATAGTTCTGGGTAAAAAAAGGGAACAAAAAGTAAAATTAAATTAAGATAAAAGGGTGAGAGTTTTCACGCCTTTTAAAGTAATAAAAGTTGAATTTTTTAATTTTTAATAATAATAAAGTAAAGAGATTGAGGGTCAGATTAGCATTGTATCGTTAGGAAACCAGTAACTTAAACATTTTTCGCGTAGTAGATAAAAAACCCCCAAAGAACTTTTTTGCGATTGTAGGCTAAGTCCCAGAAGAGAAAAAATAAGTAAAAGTGGTGAAAAGTGTTAGAACTGTACAGGTGTTAAAGACAATCAGCGTAAACAAACAAAAAAGACATTGAACGCGAAAGACAGTCGCGGAAATCGCGAGAAAGCGTAGACGTGCCGCGCACGCGTAAAAATCACAGTACAGACACGATTCAAAAACGTACGGATAGCCAAAAACAATCTGGAAAATGTGCAAAAAGAAAATTAAGGAAAACTTAAAAGGAAAAAGAGATACAGCGAGAAATCAAAAACAAGTAAGATTCAATGGTCAAAGTGGAAGGGATGAAGCCGCGGGTACAGAAAGGGGCGTCAACTAACAACCAAATTAACCAGGGAAATTGATGTTTTCCAGGAAAATGGAAGGAAAAGAAAAGAAGAAAATTATAGAAATTTAACCAGTGAGAATTTAGACATATTTCTAGACCAAAAAAGTTTATAGAAAAGGTAAATTAGCTTACTGAAAAAATGATGGAAAGGGCTGGTAAGAAATGACGTCACGGAGTGTATAAAGGCTTGGACGCGGAAAATCGGGAAGGACTCTCGGAAAGGCACTCTCGCAATCACGGACTCACTCAAGACTCAAATTGTTACGAATGTAAACTTCACGTCACTTTGCAGCAAGTATTATTCTACCAGTTCGTATACTACGTGTTATGCTAAAAAGCCTTAGTATCACGAGCACTACTATATTTTTTCCTCGTTAAACTTAAGTAAGTTTCAACTATAATATAAACTACAAGTCAGAAGTAGTTCTTCAGGAGTAACTCTACGGCCTATCTAAATGAGTTAACGCAAAAATAACTCTATTTGGCGATATTGAGACGACATAGGCAATCCTTCAGGACATGATCTTCTAAACGGAACTTCACTTCTCACGAACCAAGGAAGAAATAGGATCAACTGTAACTCTACTAGATTCTACCAGATCTGCTCTTCAAGTACATCTGTAGCCATCATATCAACCCAACAACGTTAAATCAGAAAATCCAGGCTACCAGACACAGCATCCTAGCAGCTCCAGCACCAGCCGATCAACATAGCGGCATCCATCACGGAAAACCGGAGGTGAAAAACGCTGAATTAAGGTCTGTGTAAACGAGAATACGTTGTCCCCCATTTTAATTAATTGCCTGAGTAAATTCAATAAAAATATTTAAAGTACTGGTTGAGATAGGTTAGTTTCAAATCATAAAATTAAATAAATGTAAATTCGATATTCTCTAAATTTAAATAATAAATGTAAATAAATTAAATTCAAATAAATTAAAATTAAATTGATTATAAAATTAAATTGTCTGCCAAGCCTATTAGAAATTACAATTATAGGTTTAACATTAATATTGTATAGAAATTGTATGTACAAGCAGATGGTGAGAAAAGCGAGTTGTTTATGTTGAATTTTGAAAAAGTTTTGAGTTTGATTTTTGAATAAATTAATTTTTATACTGAAATACTGAGAGTAATCAATTACCTGTTTTATGGTTTCCATTCATGATATTTTCCTTTATTAGAAATAGTCTAATAAATGTGTTTAGCTGTAGAAATAATCAAAGCACAAATAAGGTAAGTTATAAGGGCTGTTCCACTGTTCTCATTTCCCTGAGATCAAAAATAATCAAGAGTTCTCGTAGATTAAATTCAGAGCTAGTAAACTTATTAATTTCTGGAAGCTATTTTAAAGTGTTAGAGTCAGTCGAAATACTTATAGAAATAGGTATCAGACACCCAGTTGCATCACCTAAGCTAAAGATAAAATTTTGGCTAAAGGCTTCCAGTAGGTGTTGTAACTTATTGTACAACAAAAGAGCAACCTCGAACGGGAGGTTCCGTTGTAATATATATCTTTAGTGCTAAGTACATAAAATTATACAAGTGTAGGAATAAATATACAGTGACAGCCTCTTCGTTTGCGTCTAGAGAATGTAGTTTTGCGCCCGTTCCACAATTGAGAAGATCGCTAATGCCTGTTATGGTCCTTCTGTGTAGTTCTCGCCCAATGTTGGAAATGTATAAACTCGCCGCTCTGCGATGTAAATTCAAAGTGCTCTCTTCTACTGTAGGTAGCTACTGTAGTGCCTCGACTGCCTTACATAAATTGTTGTTGTTTGATGGAAATAAGCATTAGGGGTGTAAAATGGATCATGGGACATGATAATGGGGTCCAAAGAAAATATGTGTTATAAGTGATTTGTAGCTTCATGAACAAAGATTATAGGAAAGGGTTTAAAATAGGAATCAGCTGAAATTTGTATAGGGATGTCAGTTATCAGGATATGTATAATGGTGGAAATGTTATTGTGATGATAAATCTTCTGTTCCTGGGCCTTCTTGGAAGAGTCGCTATTTGTTTCACCTGAGGAGACACTTTGTGAATATTTTATTTTAGAATGAAATTAAATGTTTCTCATTTCCATACAATTGTGCCACTAATTAAAATTTGGTAAGAACAATCTTGAACTCAGTTTTTATCAGAACCATGGAATTACATTAAACCTACTAAACATACCTATTCATACCTGTTCTCTGACACTAAATAATTGATAAATGCATAAAAACGCATGATTTTTAAAACGTCCCATATAGTTATACAGATACATAAAAAGTTCACGAAAACTAAACAACATAGCTTCGATATCTTATTTTAATTTACATGTTACACATAGTTTAAAATCATGGAGTAAAATAATATTTTATATATCTCCTTGCTTAGTCGTCAGGAATTTAACAGATTATCCAAAATGTTAAGTAAAACTACACAGTATAAATAACTCTTATAACTTAAAACTAACAATTCCTATATTTATACTAATAACGTGACTTATTTATTTATTTTTTAACAACAAATATATTTTATAATTACAATCTACTGCTCTACTTTTTTAATCGACTTACGTAAATGATATCGCTGTGTAATCTACCTGCTTTACTAATTTCTATCTTGTAATTTAATGGTGTTAATTTTCTTAATTATTAATATTCTAAACGGACCAATACATTTTTGCATATATCCTAAAGTATACTTAATATTCGTATACTAAAATTAGATAATTAAAACGAGTATGGTTTTTTAGCCTAACCAATAGCAATGTAGCAATGTTATCCTATTATGTTTATAAATAACATCGCTTCCCATTCTTGTTTCGTAATACTACGATACTAAATTTATCAAACAGTTTTAAGAGATGACCCAAGAGCTTTACTCCAAGTTCATTTATAACTAAAAATGTGTTATTTATTTGTTTATTATTACACCGTAAAAAGTATTTTCGTTTACCTTTTGAGACAGAAATACATAGATATAACACTAGATCTTGTATCGCAATGTTTTCTTCATTTATTTAAATTAAACCATTAAGAAGATTATTCTAATGTTTTAACTTAGCTTGGTTACTTTTAGCCCAGATTGTATAAGTGAACATTTCTTTAGGCGCAACAAGCACTTTTTGGGGGAGGTAAAATATATGCACTCTCGATAGGCCTACGCATGTCAGTAAGACGCTTTGCGCTTTTGATTTCGTCTATGATTTCTTCTTCTTTATTGTGTTACGCACGTACTAATATAAACCAGAAGCTTAATGTAACAGCTGATCGTTTAAAAGAACTTAATCGATGAAATAATGTAGTCAGTGGAAAATTCAAAGGCTTGACTAAATAGCTGTATGGATTTAGTCATGTCACGAAAACGATGAAATGGACATAGCAGTTTCTAATTTGAGTTAAATTCTAGTTTGAGTAAGTTGAGTTAGGCTACGGCCACGCTAGGCGACCTGGTCGCCGCGACCCGGTCGCAGAGATTTTTTTATCCGCGACCTGGTCGCGGGTAGGTGCCACACGTAGCGACAGTCGCGCTAACACAATTAATTGCAAAAGATGACTTCTTTGAATGAGGATATGATTGCTAGCGATTGCAGAATATCTTCTGAATAATTTGCATGTTTTCTTGCTTCAATTGTCTTCTTAAAAATGCTTTAACAAAATAAAAGAGTACATTATTTATGTTGAATAAAAACTTAGCATAAGCTTTTGGCTTTTAGTCTTAGCTCTAGCTTTCCTTATTAAGTCAAAGCTTTTAGTCTTAGCACTAAGTACTTAATATTTGTTTAATTGCTTAAATCAAATAAAATTCTATTAAATAATGGATACTAATTAAGTCATACACCGCCCTTTACTTATACGAGCCCGTCACCTATCAAATACGCCACCGTAAGTTTTATTCGTAACTTTTTATAGGCCTAATCAATTAATCATTAAACGGTTTAAAACTTTGTATAGGAACTCCATTTTGTATAGTTTTTTATGCAAATATTGTTTATATGTACCTATACATTTTATTAAAATCACTTGAATATTTTAAAAGAAATTCAATTTTTTACTGAAGACATGCACCGTACACTTTTAGATATTGAAAACGCGTGTTCAGTAAAAGTAAAACCACATTTTCTCTATCAATATTTACCAGATTTAAATAAAATTAATACTAGATAGAAACAATATATGTATAAACATACTATAGAAGAATGAAGTTCCTGTACCAATTTTTAGACCGTATAACGATTAGGCCTATAAAAATATACGAATAATATTTACGGTAAAACGTGTTTGACTGCCTCCAACGCGCCTGTGAGCTATTGTGAAAATTTGGAGAGTTATTGTGCGCGCGCCCACAAAAACACCTGTCAAAACAAATAGCATTACAGACATTCTAAAATGATTGAAAAAGTTTTTTCATAATTTCTTAATCTTTAATGATAGCATTAAAGCACCTAAAATAGGCCTTTGAACGTTTAATGAATGCACCCACTTGATTCTATTTCCCCTTTTTTACTTTGCGAATTTAATAAGTATAAAGTTGTGTAATAAAATAATAATAGGCCTAATAAATTTCCTTCTTTATTCTTCTCTTCATTTGTCAAAAGGCATGGTTCTTAAAACACTGAACTAGAATCAAAGTGCACATAAAGCAGGTGGAGTAGAGAAGGGTATGGGAGCAACATGTAGCGACCTGTCGCCAAGCGTGGCCAGCTCCATTATATAACATGGGGAGCGCATTTGTCGCCGCGACCAGAATACGCTCCCGGTCGCGTTGTATTTGTTGTCGCTGGTCGCGGGTCGCCTAGCGTGGCCGTGTCTCTATCATTCAATGCATTCCACTTTCTTTCTTTGTCGCAGCGACCGGGTCGCGGCGACCCGGTCGCCTAGCGTGGCCGTAACCTTAAATTAGTGAACTTTTTGATACCTCTAAAATGGACAAAGTACTTTCACATTGTTTTAAATGTATACATTTGCTAACTCGGTCGCTATTGTAATGAATGTAAATGCATTAAAGAAACGTGTGTTTTTTCAATATAGGCCAAACATAATGTTGTTAAACTTTTATTACAACTTACCTGTATAATTTTAATATTTAACAACTGATATTAAAATTATAATAAAATAAGCCTTTCTGAGATATTTTCATTAAACCTTTGTTGGTTCAGTACTACAGGAGTTAAAACAGTCATGAATACAAATCGTTGGTAATATTGGTTTAATCCGAAATTTGATCATTATGTTTAGGTATATTGTACCATTTAAAATTTAAATCTGAAAAATCAGAAATAACGTAAACTTGATTGTTTATAGTCTAATTTTATAACACAGACAGTCTTTCGTTGTACATTTTTCATTTCTGTCGGCACTGCCACAACTGCTTTCTTTCTTTTTTATTTTATTAAAATATTACTTAATTAATTAACACTAAACCATTCGTTTATACATGTGTATATCTTTATATTTTATATTAATTCTCAAATGTGTTTTTGTTTACGCTAAGCGATAACTCCCTTAATTCTTCATCAAAATTAATTATTCAAGCATCATTTTTAAGCTTATTAAGTTTACCTCTATTGACAATTCATGTTTTTGTTACACAAATTGATTACGAAATGTTTATATAAGGAAATGATCTTGTAAGTTTAATATAGGTAATTTAAGTTACACTTTAACCTTCGTACCGTCTTTGCCGCTAAAAGAGGGTAGAAGCTCACCACCCTCTCTCCTCCACGTTATATTTGGCGCAGGATATCCGGAAACCGCACATCTTAGGGTAACATTTGCCCCTTCTCGTACCATCATATCAGTGCTTGTAGGATAGTCTAAGATATCAGGGGATACTGAAAATCAAAATAAAATATTAGCAGATCATGGATTTGTAATTTTTATTATTAATTTTAAAATTAAGTTTAAATACTTAATTGTAATTTTAATTAATAGGTAGTAAAATAACCAAGATCTATATAAAAAAATATATATTTTCTGTATTCTTCTTTTAAGAGATATCATGATTATGTTTTAAAATATCGACGCTTTCGGTAATTTATTATTGAATGTAACGGGAGTAAATTTAGCTCATTAGGCATTCAAATTTGTACATCAGATTTTTTAATTCTACCACGGTCACACACATGTGCTTGGTCTTCGAAGTTCGACCGCGTCACTATTGTTTGCACGTTGACTTAATAATAAATGTTAAATGAAACGAGAAGGCCTAGTCATGGGAGTGGATAGTTTATGCCTTTGTAGGGTGGCAGGTCGACTACGTGAGAGGTGAATTCCAATAAGTTGTGTTTCTAGAAAATTCTAAGATGCATTTTTTCTTTATTTTCGACATAACGGGTTTCAAAGTGTTTCAAAGTTCATAGCCATGATATTTATTGTAGTTGTTTTTATGCTTTATTAATTCCAATGCCTCTAAAAGTAATAATTTGATGAGCTAGATGATACTTTTACTAATTAATCTGATGTTTTACTCTACAATCCTATTTAAAAAAAAAAAAAATAATCTACATGTAAGATAGTGTCACTATAAAAGTTAGTGATACATATCTTATAGCATCTACTAGGTAGGCTACTTCTAAAATATTATTGCGACCTCAATATGGAGTAACTGAATTTAATATTTAAATACTAAACAATTCTCTGATTGGAGTTTATATTTACTGAATTACGAAATCCATCATTATTTCCGAATTACTAAAATTATTCCGTACTTACTCAGTACTCCTGACTTTTAAAAGCTTGTATATATAGGCCTACATATTTACTTTTATTTTTACTGTAAATTAAAACTTTGGCTATTTATAAAGGAATAAAATTACTCACCCACTACTTCTAAAAATCCAACTTGACTTTTCATCGGATCCGTATTTATTTGACACATGTACCAGCCTCTATCGGTTTGACGGACGTCACGAATATGCAGATTCCAGGTTCTGTGATCACTGTAAGTCACTGAAATACGTTGATTCTTTGTGATCACGTGACTATGTATTGTAAGTATCGTCTGTGTGTCCACTCTTAGCCAAGCAACCTGGAATGTAAAAATTACGTGTCGTTTGTGCAATAGCGTGGACAAGTGGTTAAAATACAAATTACAAATAATTCAAAAAAAGTATTACCAAATAAAATCACCACATTTTGTGTGTAAGATAATTATTGTAGTTTTTAATTACATTGTATCGATTATGGACTAAATTTCTAGGAGTTCGAATTTATTCAAATTTTAAGTGGAGCAGTTGTTTTTTTTTTTTCTAAGTAAAAAGTTGCATTCAGCATGTTTTCAAACGTTGGTTTTGCTTGAAGTGATAGACAAGAAGATATTAAGTAAGCAAAACAATTTTGCATTAATGTTAGTTTTTGAGAAAATGTTTGTTTTATATTTTGTTCCTTAATTATAAAGTTTCATCAATAAACTATTAGAAAATATTTTGCGTAAACAATCTTCACTATGAACTTAAAGCAAATTTTCGAATGAACATCGAGGCAATTGGAGATACTAATTACTAAGCAGCAAAAGTTGTAAAATACGATTAAATTAAAAATCCCAAGCCATACAGATTATAATAAACAGTCTTCTGCGACTGATCCAATGACCCCTCACATGCTCCCCTACGAATGATAAGCCCCACAAACTGTACATAAATTGTGAAGAAATGCCGCACACCAGGGGTGTTTTGAGGAGTTATGCAGCACAATAGGAGGGCTTTCTAGCGTTTTATTTATTATACTTATTGTGCAGACATTTTCGGAAAATATAATGGAGGGGAAAGTGCAATTTCGTTTTTTTTTTTGTTTTTGATTTGAGTTACAGAATATCGAGTAGGTTAAAACTTATTTCTATTATACCAAATTTAAATGTTTAATGCTTGAAAGCTTAATCAGTTAGTATTTATAGTTTCCGATGAAAATGTTATAGTTAAATTACTATAATTTTCACTCCTTCAAACAATCCAAACAAGTATCGAAATTTGTTAGTCTATAATAATTATTTATCTTTTTAATAATTTTAATTAATTGTTTATGTCATGCAAAATGTGCCAATAAAGAAGGCGATGCCATAGCAAGGCTGAATAACTTCATGGTTGTCATGGATCTGAAGAAGACGGTATACATAACCGTCGAAACAGGTAATCCATTTGGATACTACCTATGTATTGTGTGACGGAATTAAAATTACGGTAACTAATCTATAAAATATCTATCATAATACACGATCCAGGGGGCTACACATACATTATGCCAATGTTTATAGATTCTGTTTAGAAAAGAATTTACTAGGATAACAATTTACAGAATTGTAAGTAAGTGAGTTTTAATCAGATTTATAAAACACTTGATTAATTTACTACTTTAATTACACAAATAAAGCCCTATCTGCTAATTTCCTAGTAAAATATACATTTACTGTATTAGTTTTTTTTTTTTTATAAGTGAGACTTGTCTATACTAATATTAGGTAAAGTTTGTTTTTTGTTTGTTTGTATGTAATCTCTGGCACTACTGAAAAAATAGTTTTACTAATAAAAATCTACACTATCCCTAAGTAACATAGGCTATACTTCATTTCGATAAAAATCTTTTTTTATTTCAATATTTGTAAATTTAGTAGGAAAAAATTCTTAGGTTAGGCCTAGAATGATAAACTAACACATGTATTTACATTTATTGCCACAGCAACCAATTAAATAAAAATAACAATATGGCTGTTTGCTCCAATATTTCCATACAGCTGATTTCAAAATATGAAGAAATTATTTTTGTATTTCTATCTTTTAGGTTAGGGTTTTAAAGTGTAGACCTGAGCCTTGCTGGTTCTTTTAACCATTATTATAACTGCTGTTATAAAATATAAGAAATAATTTAATTTGAACATTTATCATTATTTACCATCTTAATTTGATGGTATTATTAATCCTACACCTTTATTATAAATAAAACATAACATATGTTTTTAGAAGGTTCCATTGGGGGTTGGCGTGTGGAGCACGCAGGTACTTAATATTTTGAAAGATGTTTAAATCAACTCCTATAAAAGCGAGTGTACGTACGAGCGTGCGTGGAGTATCATTTAAAGAAGAAATAATATATCTTAATAATATAACAGCTGATTTCACCCATCATCTGTAAGATAATATTTTTATCTTTCTTTAAATATATATAATAATAAATATAAACACAAAATATAAACAAATAAATACTAATACAGTTTTATAGTCCTTATAATTGTACACATTTACCGAGTTAAAAATCCCCGTCTGCATAGCTAGATAAAGTGTGTTGTTTTTTGTATAAATGATGTATTTTTACTTTCTCCCCCTATACCATAGTATATGGAGAAAGTATTGTATTCGTCAAAATTTTCGAGTTTGAGTTTTTGGTGGAAATATCCGTTTTGGGTCCCCCTGAACCTAAAAAAGTGGTTTTCGGAGTGATGTCTGTGTGTGTGTCTGTATGTGTGTCTGTGTGTCTGTGTGTCTGTGTGTCTGTGTGTCTGTGTGTCTGTGTGTCTGTGTGTCTGTGTGGATGTTATCAGACCTAGAGCCTAAACCAGTCGTCCGATTTTGATGAAATTTGGTATGGAGGTACTAATCCACGGTATCTCCAGGTGTTTTTTTCATTTTTGTGAATTTTTTATTTTTAAGGGTAATTTTCCCATAAAAACCCATAAAATAACGGAAAAATTAACTTTTCTCAAAAACGGCTCTAACGATTTTGATTAAAATTTTATAGTTTATTAGGGACCTAAAGTACTATAAACTGTAAAATTTTAATCAAAATCTTTCGAGCCGTTTTTTGAGAAAAGTTGATTTTTCCATTATTTTATGGATTTTTATGGGAAAATGACTGTTAAAAATAAAAAATCACAATAAATTGGTAATAGTTTTTTATTATTAAGTTTCTATAATGAGGGAGAAAGTATGTGTCAGTTTCCTGATACCGTTTATTTTATGTGTATCTAATTAATCCGCCTGTGATTTTTCACGGGAATTTACTAGTACTTAATTTTTTTAAAGATGTTTAAAGAATTCAATAATATTTCTTGGAGTAAATGTTAAATTTAATAGTTTACTTATTTTCTAAGCTTCGCTATTGCTTAATTTAATTTTAATTGTGGTTATCCCATTTCATACCGTTGACTTAAGTAATCGAGTTGCAATATTTTGTATCAATTAAGAGTAATATTAAATAATTTTAGATTCATAGTTTGTATTAATTAGTGAAATTTATTTTTATTGTATAGGGGTAGCTACTGTTTTTTTTGTAGTGATGATTTTCTCTAAACAAATCCTGGTACTAATATAAGTAAATTATTGTGAAATTTTAGTAGAATTAGTAGAGTAGTTTTTAAGAATATAGAAAAAGTAAGTGGATTGTTATTTAATTCTAATTGTAGTTATTCCATTTCATTCCTTTGACTTAATTAATCAAATTGCAAATAGTTTTGTGTATTCCTTAAACATAATATTACATAATTTTAGCTTGTAGGAAGTTAGTTTAATTTATATTTATTGTATAGGGGTAGCAACCCAATTTAACCCCTTTCAATTGCGATTCTAAACCATCCAGAGACCCACTCAAACACACACACAAAATTTCATAAAATTTGGTCCAAACGTTTAGGATGAGTTCAGCGACATACACATGTACAGAAGAGTTATGTATTTAATGATTTAAGCAAAAGAAACTAAGTTTAAAATAATATTTTTGAAAACTCTTGAATATTTATATTACAAATTAATAAATGTTATTTAATTTTACTTACTTAACAAGAAAAGTATAAAAAAGTTTAAAGTATAAAAAGATTTATTGCATATAGTTCAAGGACCACGCGCCGGTGTCAGGTAAAATACGGTGACGAATTTTCGTGTGTGTGTGTGTGTGTGTGTGTGTGTGTGTGTGTGTGTGTGTTATATTATGTGTTGTAATAACTTTTAATGATCAAGAGGATGATCCCTGATACCTGAGGATGGATTCTTGAGACATCCGAAACAGCGGTAGTATAAATACCAGTAAGTGGATCATTATACGGACAAATAGAATGTATTTATAAACTTAATACTTTATATTAAAGTATAAAACTATAAAAGCTGTAAAAACTGACAGAGCTATTAAGTTTTGTTAATGCCAAACATTTTAAACTTAATAATCTGTTATATGTGGCAGTATATTATCACACACAAATATTATTAATTTGTATCTTCAATCCATTTTATTACATTGTACTAAAACTAGTTGTTTTATAGGCTTGTACATATTTTATGACTTATTAAACAAACATAATAACGTTTCCTATTTGCATACTTTCTTGTTTGATATTAAAATACAAAATGTATTGATTTATTTACGATAACACATAGTCACATTGTTATCGTAACACGATAACACATTGTTTCCAATAAATATATCCGATACACATAGTCTTATTAAAATGTGTTTGTTGAATTTCATTGTTAAGAGTTTAGTTATTGATCTTTGAAATCTGAAATTGTAAACATTTGTATTAGAGGCATCACTTTTACTTTCTCCACCCTATACGTAGTATATGGAGAAAGTATTGTTTTCGTAAAAATGTTCGAATTTGAATTTTCAGTTGAATTATCTGTGTTGGTGCTCCCAGAACCCCAAAAAATTGTTTAGTGCAATTATCTGTGTTGGTGCTCAATGAACCCAAAAATATTTTTAGTGGAATTTTTTGTTTTGGTGCTCCCTGAACCCAAAAAAGTGTTTTTAACGTGGTGTCTGTCTGTCAGTGTGTCAGTATGTATACACGACCAGAGGGGACACTATTGGTCCGATTTTCATGAAATTTGGTATGTAGGTACTAAACCCTAATATCTCCAGGCGTTTTTTTCATTTTTTGGAATTTTTAATTTTTAAGGGTAATTTACCCCTAAAAACCAATAAAAAACGACAAAAATGCAAATTTATCAAAAACGGCTCTAACGATTTTGATCAAATTTTCAGTATTTATAGTGCTTAAGATGCCAAACAAAATGACACCACCCGCTTTTATCAAAACTTCGGCGTTTCATAATTATGGGGAAATGTTAAAAAATAAACAAGTTTATGTTGTCAATCTAGCATCACGGCGAAGGCCGCACGGGGTAGCACAACGGTAGCGAGGACGGCCAGTAATTCAAAGGTCGCGCGATCAAATCCCGCCTGGGACAATAACTTTTTTATACGATTGACGTAGGTAGAATATTATTTTATTGTTTTGTTCTAAAAAGTAGTAAATAAAATGATTAAAAACAATATTATTTTGACTACAGTAAGTTGGGAGAAAGTTTGTGTCAGTTAACTGATACCGTTTATTTAATTACAAATTAGGCCTACTAGTAAAAAATAAGTACAATGTTGTTACGTTACCTAACAAAACATGGACGTATTTGTTAATTCCAATTTCACTGAGATGCAAATGTAGGTTAAGGTATACTATTATATACATAACTAGAGGCTCCACCATGCTCGCTTCGCTCACCCATGGTATAACCAATGTATCTGATATTTTCGCGGAAATGACGATTGAACTGTGTGATACCTAGCTAATGTAAGATATAGATCGAAATAGACACGACCAACCCCAATACTGTATTCGAATTGCGGCATGCGTTCTAATTAACCATTAATATTTATATAATCAATAATCAACAATTCAAAATATGTTCGATATTACCAACTAAAGTAAACACTTTATTATGTATCACCAAAAGTCTGACTTATAATACGGTGAGCATTTTGTGTGCTTTTACCCAATCTAAAACAAATCAGCTGTTTTATTTATAATAGGCTTATGTAGTAACAGATGTTTGAATTTAGTTATAATACAGTAAGCATTTAATATTGATTTTTGTGTGTGTTTGATTTTAGTTTGTTAACCTAACCTAAAAAAAAACTGTTTTGATGAAAAATAAACTGATTCTTAGTTTGCTATAAGTTGGTTGCTATGGCAATGAATGTAAACAATCATGAGTTGCAAAGCTTTTGTGCCAAACCGCTGTTTTATCCGAATTTTCACTGTTTTTTTTTTTTTTTTCAAAATCCTTTTTTAGTTTGCGTCTATGACAATATAGCTTTTAATTTTCGTATTTGTATATTGAGTAGCTTTTGATCACGTTGATAATATATCAGTCAGTCATTCTTCTTATAGTATAATAATTATTATATAGATCTAACATTGTTACAAGACATGAACATACTTTGTATATAGCCAGGTCTTCCACAACGCAAACAATAGTAGCTTCTCTCCCAACGGGAACTGTGACATTACTGATAGGTTCTGCAAATTTGGGTACATCTGAAAAATGTTTAACAAATCAATAAATAAAATAAAAGATTATATCGTTTGAACACGACTAAAAGAGTTTCAATAATGTTAGGAAGAGTATATATATTTTTAAATTCATGAATTAAAATGGTTGCTCATAACTACATTAATACAATTATGTATTAGCAAATCCTATAAAAGCTAGTCTACGTTAGTAACAATATAACAGCTTATTTCACCAATTATCTGTAAACTTAAACAAAACCTAGCGTAAATTATACTTTGGAAGGAGATGATATCCTCTGAAGATGTTTGCCTTAAAAAAAAAAAAAATTAAAAAAATATTTTTAAATATGAGTTATAGAACTAATGTAAACTATAATACATTTGCTTTGAATTATAAAATGAATATAAGTACAACCTTTTATAATCAATATTGTGTTCAGTTATCCAAATTTAAAGAAGAGATAGGCCTACTAAATCGTTTAACTTCGGAAACATTCGTACATATTCGTACAGCATATGCACATATTCGGTTATTAATGGCTTCATTATATTATAAATAACTTCTAAATCATTTCATATATCAATATGAAATTAAAGACAATTAAAATATAATATTTTTACCTTTATTTTGATTTATAAAAATGTATAGAAAATACAAAACTTTAACGATTAGGCCTACAATTTTATAAAATCATATCAAAATATTTACAACATTTGACTATTTTATAATATTTAAAACATTTAAACTATTTGATATGTCTGTATGAAAGAAAAAACAATTAAAAGCAAAATATTGTCATCTTTCTTTATTCAATATACAATGCAAATAACAGTTAACATGATTAACAGTTAGTAATCCTTACAATTATAAGCCTACACATTTACAGAGTTAAAAAACCCAGTCAGCATAGTTAGGTAGGCCTAGACCAAGTCTGTTGTTTTTAAATATTTGTTTAATGTCGTATTTCTGATTAATCTGCCTGTGATTTTTACGAGGGCTCACTAGTACGATAATAATTTTGTTATTAGTATTCACATATTACAGAACAGCCGCTTACTTGGAAAAAATGTTTTTGGTGACGTATTTTTACTAATTCCTTTGTATGCAATCATATTGTATTAAAACCTAATAATTTTCACGCATCAAACTTTGTTCAACACAAATTTTTCTATAAAGTTAATAATAAAAACATAATTTGTCTCGAAGCACATGCCGTGCATGGGTGGTTCATCCAAATGAGCGTCTCACGTGATAATAAGGAACATCAAAACAATGAGGTTAGATTTATTGTGTTTGGAGCGCGAAGGTGCAACCCTGTATCACGGCACTAACAGTTCTATCACGCAGAAGTGTTGTAGGCCTGAGAAGTGATTGCACCTCCATGCATCATGCTGCTTAACATTACACGGTACAGGAACTGATATATATATATTTACAAGCAAACAATTTATATATGAATAAAGTTCTCTACGCGAAAACAATATAAATATCATCATTATATATACGTTTTGGTACAGAACGTTTTTTGAAAGCGTTTATATTTCGGAATTTCGTTACTATTTTGTAAAAAATAAAATTTCTCATCAAGACCAATTTCAAGTATTTCCTAGAAGTACATTATTTTTTACTTTTTACCCAACACAAACTTTGTACTTCAGTATGGATTGTATTATTGTTGTATTATTTTTTCGAATTAAAATTAAATCATAGTCAAACCTGTCTTGTAGATGTTAAACAATTTTATTCATTTGTAAGTATTATTTAAAAATATTAAAATTAGTTTATATATTTTTCTAAGTAATATTCTGTAACTGAACTTAACAATTAGCTAGTGGGTTTTACGATTTTGTAAAAGTAAATGTTATTGTTGAATAAGCTGTAATACTACTTTTTACAAGACTTTAACGGTTTTAATTAAAATTTGTAATTAGCAATAAAGATGGATTTAGTTTAGGATATTTATGTAAAAATATTCTTAATAATGTATTTAAATGTGAGATATGGCAGATGGTGACTTTGATTAGGAATCATATGATATATAATAATACAAGTTTTTTTAATACATTTTTGTAACAAAAACATAAAAAAGCCTTAATCGGCTTTGGTACAGGATGTTGCTCACTCGATGTGGGTTCAACTATCATTTTCATAAACCAAATCTACAAAATATGTTTTTCAGTGAAGTCACTCGTTCGTTTAGCATTTTATTGTTACAACATTACGAATAATAATGGTTAACACATATCATAAAAGAATACTGGACATATAACCAAAAAGGCATAAATTAAAATCACATTTAACGTCCATATTATTATATTATTAATATGTGAAAATGGAAATATGTAGTACCTTTTTTAGTATTTATCATAAAAAGAGAGAAATGAAGCCTATATCATTCAAAAGATACTGTCCTTTGTGTGCAGAAAATAAAAATTAATTCTAAACTAAGATTGTGTTGCTAAGTTGGTTATAAAAATCAACTGTTTTATCTGTTATTTTATGCAGTCGGTTGCTATGGAAATCGTGTGTGTATATATTGCCGTTAAGACAAGTAGGCCTAAAATAAAATCAACTTTGTCTAAAATAACATTGTGTTGCTGAGGTAATTATCCGAATCAGCTGTTATATCTTTTATTTTACGCAGTTAGTTGTTATTGTAATGAATATAAAAATATATATTTTTTTTTAGGCCATGGCGTCATATTTTCTACATACATAATTTTACATACAAAACGCATCACACAATTAATTAAATTGAATCATTTTTATCACATTCAGGCCTGCAATATCAAGTGGCCTTCCCGGCGCATGAAAATATTTTTAAATAATCTATAAAAAAATACTTTGTTTGTTTCCATTCCTTTCAAATTGAATTGTCACTTATCTTTCTTTGTTTGTTAAATTATTCTACCGTTTAATAAATTAAAGTTAAACGTCTTTACGTCTATGGAATTTCACATGTTTACTAAATATTTATCATAAATTCCATCAAGTTTCCTCTTTGCCCTTTCCCACTGTTTTCCACTTATTGTCAAGAACGAATTAAAAATTTGCATACTTATAACAAATTCCAGTTAATTATGTGAAAAACAAGTTGCATTTCGACCACATGATTTAATTAATTATACAATCCTTCAACAGCTAACACATGCCTACTGCAAATTGTAGGCTATATCTATATATATAAAAGCGAAATACCACTGACTCACTCATCACGATTTCACAAAATCTACCGAACGGATTGAAAATAAATTTGGTATGTAGCTTCCTCTAGGGCCATAGGTGCTCACTAAGAAAGGGTTTGAAAAAATTCGAAATTTTAGGGGGGTTTTGGGGGGATCAAAGTTATTAAATCACGATTTATTCAAAACTACCGAACGGATTGGAATTAAATTGGGTATGTAGTTTCCTCTAGGGCCATAAGTGTTCACTTAAAAAGGGTTTAAAAAAATTGGAAATTTTAAGGGGGTTTGGGGGGTAAAAATTACTAAATCACGATTTCCTCAAAACTACCGAACGGATTGGAATGAAATTTGGTATGTAGCTTCCTCTAGGCCCTAGGGCCATAAGTGTTCACTAAAATAGGGTTTTAAAGAATTGGAAATTTTAGGGGGGTTTGGGGGGTAAAAATTACTAAATCACGATTTCTCCAAAATTACCGAACAGATTGGGATTCAATTTGGTATGTAGCTTCCTCTAGGACAATAGGCGCTCGCTAAGAAAGGGTATGAAAAATTTCGAAATTTTAGGAGGGGTTTTGGGGGATCAAAATTACTAAAATCATAATTTCAGATCTTTTATTATTATGACAATAGTGCTTGTATTATTTAAGATCTATATATATATAAAAGCCAAATACCACTCACTGACTGAACACTTAAAAAGAATACAATTACGTTAAAAAGACTGAAAATACCAACCACCACGGGCAACGCCGTACGGGTCAGCTAGTATCTGTATAATGAGGAGGTTATAACTGAAATAGTTTTTGTAATACATTTTCCTACATTTAAGTATTTAGGTTAACCTCAGCATGAATCTATTTTTGTTTCACGTTTAATGACTTACCTATAAACTCTGTATTCGCGACAATTGCCGTTAACAGCAGCATCAGAGTGGTAGCGTCCATGAGGAGAGGCACATTACAACTGTGACACGCGCTGATAGTCGTCGACTCTACAACTAGACGCATGCTCTGAACGTGAAAGGGAAAACACGTGTTAAAGTACAAACTTTTCCCAGCCAACCGATTCATTCATTCCTTATTACTACTCTGTTAATGTAAACTAAATATAAATACTGCTTAAAAGAACAATAAACATTTACCCGAAATCTATATTATATAAAAGCGAAATACCACTCACTCACTGACTCACTCATCACGATTTCTCAAAAACTACCGAACGGATTGGAATGAAATTTGGTATGTAGCTTCCTCTAGGGCCATAGGTGCTCACTAAGAAAGGGTATGAAAAATTTCGAAATTTTAGGAGGGGTTTGGGGGGATCAAAGTTACTAAAATCATAATTTCAGATCTTTTGTTATTATGACAATTGAGCTTTTATTATTTAAGATCTATATATATATAAAAGCCAAATGGCACTCACTGACTGAACACTTAAAACGAATACAAATAATTATTACGTTAAAAAGACTGAAAATACCAACCACCACGGGCAACGCCGTACGGGTCAGCTAGTAAAATTATATTTACTAAACATTATAAATACAGAAATACTAGCTGACTCGACCGGATATTTCGCAAGTTAGGAGTAGGCCTACTTACCTGATTTAATACATTGATTTAATTAAGTAAATTACGTTTATTTAAGTTGGTTTAATTTGTTTGATTTGCGTGATAGATTATATTTGCATATAGAATGTAAACTTATTAAACAGCTATCATATTGGTTAAACAGACTGTTAATAGATTGCGCCTTTCATTAGGAACCATATGAAGTATAATACAAAATAATGATGGGTAATTAATTACCTTATTTTAACCGTCAAGCGCTCTAAAATATATTCTTTTTGGATTACCCGTTTCGGTGGTTCATGCCAACCACCATCATAAGATCACGTCGTAACAAACTATACACAATAAACATAAAACATTAAAAAACACAAACACTTGAACAAATTCAAATATATACACTGTCTGAAAAGTCTGGTCAGTTGTACACATGCCCTCCATGAAATTACTTCTGTAACGGAGTCCTCATGTGATATGTGAAGTTGATTTTTCACACAGTGTATATATTTAAATCACTTAGTGACAAAAAAAAAAAAACATCTGGTGTGCACATCACACAACTTTCCTTACCAAAATAGATGCTGTATCAATTACCAAATTTTTCGAGCGAGAGATTGATGATACCATTTTCGAGTTAATAGGAGTATCCGTTTCGAAGAAAGCGGTACTAACTTCAAAACGGTTAATCCCACGGACCTGATTTTGGTCTCAATCGATTTCTCACCCCCAAAAATGTCAAGGTCGATACCAAACACGGCTAGTTTAAAAAAAGTCATTTTTGCCCCCAAAAAGGGCGTTTTTGGGGTCAATTTTTGAAAAAATGGAAAAAGTTGAGTGGGGTATCTTTTTTGACATTCTTTTGGACGCTGAATCGAATGAGACCATTTTCAAGTTGATAGGACCAGCCATTTCGGAGATACAAACAAAATAACTTGCGTTTTTGTAATAACTTTTTTCAACGAATTTTTAAGGGTATATAGCGTACATAGCGTGTTAAGGGGGTCTGAGTAGAGTATGTTAGCAAAGTTTAATCAAAATCGTTAAAGGGGTTTTGGAGTAAATACCAAAAATGTGCTAAAAACTGGTCCCACGGTAAGACACCACCTCCAATTTGCTTCAAATTTACATGGGTTTAATTGTTTACGTGTTTGAAGATATCCTGTAAATTTCAGTTCGATCCGTCCAGCCGTTTGCCCTGTGCACTCCGGACACACACACACACACACAGACACACAGACACACAGACACACAGACAGACCAATTGCCAAAAATGCATTTTTTGGACTCAGGGGGCCTTGAAACGTAAAGATATTATGAAAACTCGACATCGAATTTTTGGGTCGATCGCAATACTTACCTTACCTAGTATAGGGTAAGGAAAGTAATACCTAGTATAGGGTAAGGAAAGTAAAAACTTTGTGAATTAATATATTGTATAAGGATATGTGTTTCAATGAGTTATCAAACTATTAAAATTAATTTATTCAGATAAAAACATTTACATTTCATTGAAACAGCGTCTATTGTTTTGTTAGGTTCGTTGATGTTTTAAAATTAAATAATGGTTTTAAAATATACTAAATGAAACACTGTTGGTTGTAAGTATTAAAGAAACCATTTATGGTATTAGTTATAATATTAGTGAAACGTACCTTCTGTACTTAAATAATAAATATACGCGTGCATGTATGTAAAGCGGTGATCTTTGTAGTTAGTTATACAGGGTGATTCAAGTAGAAACGGATAAACTTTCAAGACGTATTCTAGTAGTGAAAATTCAAAAATAGTTTATACAAACATAGATTTTGGAAATGCTTAGTTTTCCAGTTATCCACCATTTTGTTGTTTTACAAAATACTAAATATCATTGGATGTAGGAAATATATTGAACGCAAATTTTGCACACATATTTGGTAGGACAGTTTTTACCCATGCACAAAAAAACCAAAACGTTTTTTCATATATTTTCAAAATGGCGGCCGTTTAAAATTTGTAACGTAAAATATCTCGAAAACCGGTAACTTTACAAAATTATTTCAAGGAACCAAATATTTCATGTTTGACTAACATAACTGTTGTTTTATTATTTCTGTAACTTAAAAGATAACCAAGTTATTGGCTAAAAACTAAACCACTAAGCGTCGAACTATACAGTAAGTTTAGGGTAGTTTTACAACCGATTTTTTAAATTTGTTGAACACATTTGACGTAATATTCCTCGGACAAGTATTAAACCGGGTATTTGTGATGGAATGTATGTAACTTAACAATCTTTTGACACGTAAGTTTCAACAATCTTTTCAACTAGAGCCTAAAATGTTTAGAATTTTTGTTGCAACACTTTCAGTGAACTTTTAACATGATAAAATATTTTATTAATTGTATTTACCTATTCGTACAACTCTACTGACGTATGTTCACCACTGTATTGTTGCTAGATTGGGATCAGACATTCTATGAAGGACAGACCTTTCCTTCACGAGTTGATTTCGGATATTGTTTAGATGGTGCTACTATCTGGTGGCCAATGTATTTAATGTTTATTATTAGTACTTACTTCAAGTAGCAATCTTGAGTTTAGTATATGTTAATACTTTATTACAGCTGTTTCGGTATAACACATACCATCATCAGATGAATAAACACATACACACATAACACTGACACACATTATACATAAATAAATATAACATACAAGTTTAGGTACTGCAGTACAAGTCAAACAAATATTAAAAAACTGATTTCCTGATATGACCACATCTTACTAGTGTGGAGGTCAACTATTCTTGAATATCAACTATTCTTGAATAGTTGACCTCCACACTAGTAAGATGTGGT
>JAGFPH010002322.1:18879-38965 GCA_018207615.1 Philaenus spumarius | reverse complement strand
TTTCTGATGTGCATCTAATTAATCTGGTTGCGATTTTTCTTGGAGGCCTACAAGTAAATATATTGTGTTATACTTGTGTAAATATTACACTTTACAAATGGTTAAGACAGTAAGTTAAGTTAGAATGCAAAAAACTGTGTTTTTAAATAGTAAGGTTTGAGAAGAGAGGTTACACAGACCTAGTAATTAAAATTAAGTTGAGCTAGCAGAATTTAAATAAATTAAAATTTATTTGAATTACTGAAACATAGTAATTCAGATTTTAAAAAGGAAATAGACCAGTCTCAAAAGGATTGGAGTCATTAATTCCTTGAACGGAACGTATCATATAAATAAGAAAGTAAAAAGAAATAATAAAAATTATCCTACAAGCAAAAACTAAAAGTAGAATAAATAGAGTTAAAAAGGGGGTTCTGTTTTAGACAAAAATTTAACTATACTGCAGTAATGAATTATATCAGGTTTCATTAATTAAATATTAGTATTATTTGTGAGGTTTGCAATATCAATGCATATAATTACGTCTATTTAATAGTGTTTTACAATTAACATTTGATTCGATCATAATTAGTTATGAATTCAATAAAACAGTATTGATTTTGAATGTCAAGAGTAGTGTTGAGTTACAAGGGGGTGATAGGAATGGTATTATCCGTGACTCAGAGGAAATTGTCGCCACAAGTTTATTGAAATCTTCCCTTGAGGAGGGACACACCCTAGGAGTACAACAATAATCCTGCACTCACTCTCCCTTCCTTCAACGGAATACAAGAAATGTTTAATCAAAGCTTTCCTTAGTTTGAATAGAATTCTGCTATGATTGTAATTTATTCTGACAAAAGTCAGAGCTGAGTATTTATGTCGAGAAAGATAAGTCTAACTTTCACAATTCTAATGCTTGTCTAAACAAAGAAACTAATTTGCAGGGGGAAAAATACATTCTATTGTAGTAAAGATGTTCATTCACAATTTTACATCAATTTAGTGTAGATTTGAAGCAGAAGAGAAATAATAATAAAGTTTAATTGTTCAAGTAGAGTCCCTTTAGGGCCTTACATCTCTCTTGAAAGCTAACCTATACCTGACAATATAATATTACAAAAAGGTATCATTCGTTTGTTTGTATGTAGGAGATTGACTGGAACTATTGAACCCGATTGAAACGACAGTTTTACTTACTAATAAAAAGCTACATTATCCCATAGTTACATAGGCTAGAATTAATTTTGATTTAAGGTTTAATCCGAAATTGTATCATTATATTTATCTTGTCCCCTTTAAAATTTAAACCTAAAAAAAATCACAAACATGATTGTCTACAGTCTAAAGTCAGTAGTATAGGCCTAGTATCGGATTAAACCGATATAACTAACTTTTTATATTCATGACATTGTTGACTTCTGTCGGCAGTTTCAAGAATACGTTGACGAGGTCACAGGCTAATCTACTGAACGGGTTTATCTTACTAAGGATAGAATTTATTTATGAGTAAATCGCCTAGAAAGTAATACTTTCACACTGTATTATACACCAGAAGTGTCCATTATTTTGTTTTCTTGAATCTTTCTTGGTAACACTGTATTTTAAAACACTACCATTATTGTCTACCAAGAATACATAACAGTGAAGGTTTCCACAAATTGCTAAAAACTAAATAAATAGGACAACGACATCATATACTAATATTATAAAGAGGCACAATTTGTTTGTTTGTATGTAATAAGAAGTAATCTCTGGAACTACTGAACAGATTAAAAAAAATTGTTTTACTAATAGAATGCTACACTTTCCCTGAGTAACATGGGCTGGAATTTTGATTTAACGGTTGGAACAACCATTAAAACAATAAATATTTATTGTTACACTTTCCTTAAAGCTAGAGAGCTGAAATTTTGTACATTTATTTCTTACAAGATAACAAGATACGTAGAAAAGGTTAACTAGATTTGTTGTCGTGTGCTAAGGGGTGAAAATGAGGTAACAACCAATAAAACAATAAAAATTAATTTTTTTTAATTAAAAATTAATTATTTTTCTTAAAGTTAGTAAACTAAAAATTTGGACATTTATTTCTTACAGCATACCAGATAACTGCCACATACTTTCTCCCAGTTTAAACTTTATACCTTCCCAAGAGTAGCATAGGAGGTGGTTATTTATAATAGCAAAAGTAGGAAAATAATGTCACCATGGAAAATATTAGATGCATGTAACATACATCCATATTATATTATATTATTATTTAAACTACTGTATTCAATCGATTTCGAACAAATTTGCACCAAACATGTCAATTAGGCATGTATAGATGCACGAAAAAAGATTTTGAAATTTTTTTTAAAACAACCCCCTTTTTGGACAAAACACCCCCAAAAATCAGTTATTATTACCTAAACAAGAGTTTTTAGAAATATGCGGTTTTTTGCATATGGTAGGGTACATTAAGGGCTACAAATAAGCAAAATTGTATCAAAGGCCGTTTTTAAGAAATTTAGACTTTTCTCGTTTTTTGGCCATTTTTGGAAGGGGTAAAACCCCTTAAAAATCCAAAATTTGAAAAAATACAATTATCCAAATACAATGATAATAGTAATGTAGGAGGTTGGGAGGTGCTGTTATCTGGTAGCTGATAACGAAACTAGAATGCCATTTCCTAAGTCAGTCCAAGAGGTTCTGCCTCTAGCGGCAGGCTAGTTTATGGAAAGAATAAAATTAACCTATAGACCTATAGACTGCATATTTCATACATACAAACTTTAATAATTTATTATTTAAAGACAGCTTACAAACACAGTTTACACAACTAAAATCAGTTTGTATTAACTCAACTCCCAGTAGTAAAGCAGATGTGTTATAGATCCCCCGTCTTGTGTTTGATGCAAATAATAAACACTATAATGAAGTGGAAAACTTTCATTTTAATCTCGATACATTATGATAAAAGAATAAACCACTTTGCACTATAATTACTGTACAAATCAATGGATTAGCAGTGAAGGGTGAGTATGAGGGTTGAAGACCCTTCACTGATTGTAGCAACACCCTCGAAACGACAATCTGTTCCCAGTCACGAAATAATAATGTTCTTGTCTCCCCTTTTTTGTGTTACAATTGACATTTACAAGCAATCAGATTCTATTGTCGAGACATCGTGATATGAATGAAATAAGTATTTTTCAAAACAAACACAAATCAAGGTAATTTTAATTTTATTTCAAAACTCTTGTCCCGTGTTCTTTTTAAACAAAATATTTACTCTTCGATTACTTAGATGTAGTTGATAATAGTTATTACTTTATTCGTGAAAAGGAAAAGGCCGAATTATATGGACACAACGTTAATTCTAATTAACTAGTAGCAAGACATACTTCTTTCTCTGTGGTAAAGATTTATGCAGTTCTAAGGAAATGAATCGCATCATAAATTCATGATAATATGCATGTATCCGCAACTTTTCTGAAACATTCGGTAATATAACTTTATTCTCCGTGGCATAAGTTTTGAAATTTTGTTTTCAACTTTTCGCAAGTAAATTATTCCAGAAGATATAACGACACCCCACGACCCTTTCTGGAGGATCAGCCGTTATCTCATTTTATGAGTCCCAAGATAACTAGCAATGGCTCTTTCCCTAAACGTGGCGCTATGGATAAATCATATCCTACTTCCCCGCAGAGGGTGCTTTCCCCAAAACCATATTTTTCGAAGTGGTCGACTGCGTTAAAACGTTTCCTACAGATTTCGTATCTTAAATTGCATTTAAAACTTGTGCACAAACTGATTTAAGCCACAAACTACCAAATCAACTCTCATCAAAAATAATGTCAAGATTATAGTAAGTTTATAAGAACATAAGTTTACTTAAAAAAAAACTAATAAACTATGACTGAATACTTTTTGATTGCAATATTAAAAAAATATTTTAAAATTATTGTTTTTGCAATTATAATTTTATTTTGATTTGCATGTTTTTGTTGAACGGTACCTTATTTGGTTCGTAACTTCTTGTTACACAAGCCCAGTCGGTATAGGTTACAACTACCAGTAATTTGCAATACGGCTGAATTTTTTTTATAAGTACATTAAAGTATGTAGATTAACATAAAAAAAAGTTTACCAGTCTATCGATTTCCCAAAGTCGAAAAAAAAATCGATTATCATTTTGTTTTCGATTATCCTTAATATTTCGAGCTGGGATGAAGATAGAGGAAAATAAAAATACCACCGTGTAGGGGAGGTATTTTTCAACAAAAAAGGTCATATGTATTTATTTCGTCCGAGCAATGGTTTGTCTGTAAAAAATTCGATAATGCAGGTATGTATTTTGCAGCAGGGGAAATCACTAAAAGGGGACATCTTATTCATATATATGAAGCGTTGGCTCATTCTAAATTGGCCGAATTTTAATATATCGAATTGAAACTTGACATAGGAGTTAAAATATATATTTTAAACATTTATGCTGAGTCTCAGCTTGTTATCTTGAAAATGACCCGATCTAGGAGTCGATTTCCATTATCGATTTTAGGAGTACCAGACCCACCAATTCATTTTAAACAGCTCCAGTTTAGAAATTTTTTGGAATATCAACATCAAATTTGTTTTACAAGTTGAGTACACCAGTATAAATATTCTTAGTAAGTATGAACGATTTTTTTCTTGTTATTTTTAAAAACGAGGCGCTTGAAAATAGTTTTCTGTTTTACCTATCTCGTTTTAACTATAACACTTTTGGATTCAACGACTCCGTTTTCGACATTTTTGAACATATCGATTTAAAAATTGGTACAGAAGTTAAAAATACAATTGTTTTTTGCTATACTTATTTTAAAAACTATATTTAAAAAAATGACTAATCTGCAGCTGATCAACTCAAGCGTTTTGATGAAAAATCTAAAAAGGTCAAAAATTATACTTTTTTAATTTACTTGTGCTTTTAAAAGTAAATAATGAAAAAGGTTTATACTCCTTGAACTTGTTTGAATATATATATTTAACTTGTAAAAAAACTTTCAGGTTGATATTTTGAAAATTTTCTAAACTGGAGCTGTTTAAAATGAATTGGTGGGTCCGGTACTCCTAAAATCGAGAAACCCATTAATAAGTCAAGTTACTCTAGATCGGGTAATTTTCAAGATAACAAGCTGAGACTCAGCATAAATGTTTAAAATATATATTTTATATATATATATATATAAATATATATTTATAAGACTGCATTTTTCGGACACTTTATAACTTCATTACTATAATTTTAAAATATAACTTCGAGGAAATCGTACACAAAATAATTCGACCACGCAGCTGAACCAAAATTGACAGCGAATTTCCAAAATTTTGTTTATTTGTTTTAGGGTTTCAACCAACAATTTGGGAAATTTGTCTACTCACAAAGGCGCTGAATAGCTGCCTCTGTGTACGAAATTTATTACAAGAATTTGTTTGCACCTAAGGCCAGATTGGACGACGGATTCGAACGCGTGTGGCGTGATCGGCACACATCGAAAATGATATCTGATTGGATGAACATTTCACGAGATTCGACCGGATTGGATCGACTTGTTCGCTACAACTACCCGACTGAGTTGAGGAAAGGCGAAGAGAGGAGATCGGTGCGAATCCGAAGACAAATCGTACCGTGTGTGGGGACAGCGTCGATGCGATCAGATCTGAGCGTTGTGATCTGACAGATCCGTCGTACGATAAATCGTTACGTGTATGGTTCACCTAAGCCTCAAGCCTTGATTCGCGCGCTTTTTGTTCCACTCGCACCGGAAAAACTCGCTTTGTGAATTTGCCCCCTCGACATTAAGGGACTCGGGTTTTGAACTGTTTGGCATCCGACTTGGATCACAAGATCTACGGTAATATCTCCCCGTGTATTTGAACCGGGTACTTTTATGGTATTTTACTTTTTGATTGATTTTGAGAGAACCAAGCGAGCTATAAGGCCGTGTTTAGATTATCTTGTTTAGATGGTTGATACCCTCGTCGTCCAGTTAACAAAAAGGAATCATTGAAGTCTCTTAATAACCTATATAACTTGAGTGAAGGAATTCGATTAACAATGTAACAATGCAACAATGATTAGTATAACTTAACAATGAAGTTTTAACTGTTTACTTATATTTAATTATACATTTTTACTTGTTCATTTTATTTCGTTAGTTGGGTTTCTATTATTTTATTCATATGCAATACTTTAAAGGCTACCTAGAGTTAGCAAGATGCTGGATATGATTAGCATTCAAATTTGAAGAATCTCCTTTTCCAAAAGTAATAATACTTTACTCTTTAATCTATAAATATAAGTATAGTTACTGGTTTATAATTTATTTGTGCTTGTTTTGGTGGTTTTGTTCAATATTTATCCTATTATAAATTTAGTTAAGGTTAATTGTAAATATGCTACATGTAAATGACTAAGAGAGTTGAAATAATGACTTTTTTGGCCGTCAAGTAAAGTAAAATACTTTATTGTAAATTTTCAGGGACTTTTGATTTATTGCGGACAAAGATAAATGTCAGACAGTCCATAAATAATACATTGTGGGGAGCTCGTATATGTCAATCAGGAAAATTGGCAACTATTCATGTCTTACTTATAAAGTCTCAAATAAAAACTACAAACTAGAGTATGCCGCATTCTGTTATTGTTTGTATTTCAGTAGGTACAGTATGTAAGGAACTTTTAATTATTTTATAAGACAATATTCTGTATAAATTATGTTTAATAACTTGACATATTAACATTATTAAACTCCAAACAAAGTGTTTGATTATTTTATTTTTAATATTTAGGAATGTTATTTGAAAAAATGGAAATTATTTGATATAATTAATATAAATACTAACTGATTATTCTCACAAAATAATCGCGTACCAGTGTCTTGAAAAATATGTAAATAAATTAACAATGCATTGTGCTCATATAGGTGTTAAGTTTGAAAGTCATAATTTCAAGTATTATAATATTGATTTAATTTTATATTCTTATATTAATAAGCATTTACAGTCAGTAAGATTTTAAAGAAATTTTCTCCATCAAATTTGCAGTACTTACCGCTTTTTGATAAAACTATTTAGATTCTACACAACACAAAACTTAGCATAATTTTAGAAAAAAAATATTATGCTCTTAAAAACTATAATTTATAATTTTATAGCGCGACAAACATTTTATTTGCTCACTCTATAACGGATTTATATTTATGAATCGAAGTTAAAATGTAATTATTTGAAACTTTAAACATTTTCAGGAAATTTGAAAGTAAATTTAAAATGTTTTTCGTAAATCTTAATAAATGAACTTAAATTTATTTTGGTGGTAAAACTACATAGCTGTCGACAATATATAAAATGTTCCTTTACATTAAGAATGATAAAAATAAGTCAATAACTACGCGAGTTTCCTAACAATAAGGTACAGAATAGAATAATTGAAACTTTCAGGACTGTAATATATTTCAACAACATCCTCCGTGTAGTATTTGCGAAGACCTAGTTCTTTAGAATCACGCCAGATAGCACGATTATGCAGCGCAGTGAAATCTATATTTTTTTAAATATTATATTATTTTAATTAATATGCTTTAGAGCAAGTGCAGTAATATTTTTATTTCAATACAAACTTAAGAATCTGATTTATATAATAAAAACATATTTTTGTTTATAACTCAACTTTATGAAATAGGCGTAACAATTAACGATCTAATTATGTAATTTATTACGGGCTTTACACTACATAATTTTTGTTAATCTACAAATTGAGAAAATTACTAAAATTAAACTCTTATGTAATTGCTGAAAACTTGATTTATTTTTAAGAACGAAATGTAGACATTGAAATCCAAGGTTCTCGTAAGAAAGTATATTTCACAATTCATGTGTATAATGTGTACAAATGTTTGAACTACTAAAGACTAAACTTAGCATTTTCACTGATTAGTTATAGAAACTTTATCCACTTTATTAACGAATCCATGAAAAGAAATGTAAAAAATATTTGTACAAACAAAATTACATTAGTCTACCACCTTCGACTAAAAGTAACTTACACTAGAAACACAACTATGTAAAATCCTGAAATTAGCAAGAACAAATTTCCTCGAGGTAGTTGAAGGTAGCCTGCTTTATTTTTGCTAAGCTTTAAATTTATTATTAATAAGCTTTAAATTAAAAAAAAAACTTTTGTTAAATGTGTATTCGTTTCTTGTATGTAGACTATTAAAATAAACCACTTAATTTGCGTACATTGAAGGTCAAGTTACTCGAAATTTTTTGTCTTAACAATTAATACTTTAAAATACTTGTATATATGAGTGGTAATGATTGTACCTTAAAACTTAATGTTTTACTAAAGAAGTATGAAACTAGGTATGTAATTTTTAGATTTTTCACAAACCCTTATTCTGTTTAGAACGAAATTTAATAATGTTGCATAATCATATTATATTACCAAGTTTAATTTTCCTTTACATGCATTATAGGCTATGTAAACTAACAAAATACTTCTTATTTGTCTCATTGAAGATGTTAAAAAGTATTTTATGATTAACGAATAATGTATATGTCTGTAATATTTGTATAAGTTTGAATGTATATAAGTGTATGGGTATACGTCTGTGATGTAACATGTTCTGATTTTGCGCAAAAATGAGTGCAATTAAATGTGAATGTTTTGAACGGGTTCGCAAAGTTAAAAGTACACAAAAGTTAGTAAATTTAAATTGATTCCTTTAGTGTGTCTTAAAATTCGCTAATCCCTCACACAATAACAAATTTTATAAGAAGAATCTTTAGTTTTGTTTGTGCAATTTTCTCATGTCTTGTTTTGGTTTCCTCGGTTGTTTGATTATTTATTTTATTGCGTTTGTAAAAAAATTGATAGATACAACATTTTAATTGTAAATTTTACCTATGTAGTGGTGTAATTTATTCATATAAATAAAGTTACAGAACTAATATTACCAAAGTTTTCTCCTCAAACAATTAGTTTACAACTTTTACTTCAGCTCAGCAGTTTAGACAACTCCTCAGCTGAAACTGAGGCAGCATCATAATTTCTGCTAAAGAAATCGATAAACTAAAGATTTCCGCGATAAATTTAAGATACGACTAAATTGAGACCACCACATATCAATAAAATAGACGGAACCTTTCAAAGAAACCTCTTACTGCAAAACTTTGTCCACTCGCCAACTTAAAATTATTATATAACATGTTGAGGACTTTTTATTTGTTCTTTAACTAAGGAATTAATACCCACTATAAAAAATATACTTTATTGAGTTTTTACTAAAGATTTACAAAACATTATCTGACAATATTTATATAAAAAGAAATATTCAATACACTGTTTTTAAAATATTCAATTAGTAAGAGTACAAATACGTTGTGTGCATTCAAATTTTAACAAACGTATAATGTAAAACAATATGGTTATATGAAGCCTTACGTTAAAAGTTTCAACGATTATTGAAAATATTACTTTTATTTTGATATGCCGACATAATTAAATAATTCACAGGAACTACTTATTTCTGTAATCCATAATCTAATTATATAATTTTTTTACAAATTAACTGGTACATTGTAATGTAAAAAATGTATATATTTTGTAGTTCTAATTGAATAACAAGGGTAAACATTTCAAGTATTAAGTAACAGCATGTAACATTATTTCAGTAGTATGTTTTGAAAGATGGGAAATAATTATATACATAATTTTATACCTTCTACTTTTGAAGCTATATAAGAACAATTCTTACTAAATCAACGCTATTATATTAAACTATTTATACTAACGACCGTTGGTTCTTGGTGAAATTCCATTATAAATAAATAAATGAAATCTTTTTGTACTGTTTCACAAATCTTTATTGAGCCGTGC
Organism: Philaenus spumarius; assembly: GCA_018207615.1. Taxonomy (NCBI): domain Eukaryota; kingdom Metazoa; phylum Arthropoda; class Insecta; order Hemiptera; family Aphrophoridae; genus Philaenus; species Philaenus spumarius. Next base: position 29,073 of record JAGFPH010002322.1, on the reverse strand, counting down.
CGACCTAGGTTTCGCCAGCTACGGCATTATCGAAGGCAACTAGCTATTATATTATTTATAAAATTATTACACCTTCATTGTTTTTTATTATTAAGTAACATATTGAATAGTTTTTCTTCTAAAAAGTTCAAAGCGTGAAGCTCAGGCTTATATTATATAGGTGTTTGGGAGACTTATTAGGAGCAGGGAAATTCAAATGCTAAATGTGATGTAAAACTAGGTGCTATAGGTACATCCTTTTAAAGGAAGATTCATGGAGGCTGCATTATTTCATTCCTTCTTTTTATTGTCGTCTATTGTTGTTTTTTTTTTATGTTTATCTTATGTAACTAGGATTTATAAATAATATTTTGAATTTTTTCCCTATTTTGTTTATTTTAGATTAAGTATTGTAATTTCATATTTCAAGTTGTGTTACTGTGTTTAGTTTATTCTTAAACTGCGCTATTTTTTCTTTTTCTGTCAAATCTTGTTTGCTTGATTTTATATGTATTTTAATAAGAAGAATGCAAAAATGAACCAAATTCTATTTGCAATCCCCTTTACTTTTTTATTCGTTTGCTGATATTGAACTTGTTTTTTTCGACTTACTAGTCGTAATTGTATATTAGTTTATATTTTTTGTGTCTTTTTAAGAAACTTAATAAGTTTCATTTGTCCATACGGTCTGTTTAAATGTTTGACTTATTAGTTTCCGAATACCTTTATATGTACGTACCTTAAATAAAAATATAACATTGCTTATTTAAGTAAAACTGCGCTAAAAGTATACGATTGAAAAACAAACTTTTCGACGAAATTCGAAAATGAAAAGGAGATTACTTTCTTTCAGCCACTCTGTATAACGTATTCCGAACTTTAAACAAAAGAATGTTATGTTCTACGAAAGAAAGAAACGTGTCAGTGGGGAGAATTAACAGACAAATCTGTCAGTTAAAATTTACAACAAATTTGTTTAGCAAAATACATTTTTAACAAAAACACATCAAAATTGTAATTATAAAGTTTGTGCAGGATCAAAATGGAAAGGTGATGGCTGTAAATAGCACACAAAGGAAATAGTCCTTGTACTTAATATTTTTACAATTGCATGAGAATATTTGCACATTTCTACAGAAAATATGTTTGAAATACCATGAATGCAACTGGTTAAAAACTTAACTGGCACAATATTACGACTTAATATATGTTTTTGGATGTAGGCAAGGATTCATACTTTAAGATAAAATTTTGATTCATTTTTTTTAACTAAACCTAAAATTTAAACTGGCACTTCGCAGCAGCTGCGAGAACATTTACCGTAGACTAATGCTTGGATAGGCAAGCAAACACAACAAGCGTGTAAACTGATGTCGTGTAATTAAGTCCACTTGAACGCATCAATGCCTGCAACAGTAGTGGTTAAATTATCGGCGGTTACTCCATCCACATGCCAAACATGCTCTGCAATACTAAATTCAAATAATTTGGTTAACATATTGTATTGTAATAAGTAGAATACAATACAAAATTCTTCTTCTCGTACTCATAAAATCCTGACAAAAAATCAGCATTATTAATTAATATCTCACAAAGTTTTAAATAAATATTTAGTTTATAAAAACAATACTCTGTCATAGTGTTACGAAATAAAATGGACGTTAGTTAATTTTGTTAGACAAAAACAATGTTGATAATTTTTTTACATAATAGAATTATATCAGCAATTAATTACAATTAGGTAATATCACAGTAATATAGAGTAAAGGCCGTGAGGTGAGTGGTGAAACTGTCTTGGGAGATGGCAGTGGCAAAGAGAAAGCTTGCGCGGGTCAGCTGCTAGAACCTTGGCCCTCTTCTACCCTCCCAATAGGGTGAAAAGATTAGAAAGGAGGTGTCTATGGAGACCACGGCCTTCGGGGTGTAGACGCCGGTGAGGGCGTCAAGGAGAAACCAGCGAGTCTTTTTCCGTGAGTTGTGCCAGGCCAGGTCGACGACAGTTAAAAAGTATATCAGGACAGAGTAGAGCTGAGTTACATACAGGAGTTATCTAACCAGGACACAGTTTGTGAAAGTTAGATTGACAATTGCTTAGTTACATTCTGGGTTATAATCTGTTTGTGTGAGTTTATGTATTGGGAAAGTCGTGTATTTTAAAAAGAATAAATAAAATGGAGTAGAAATGTGAACTCAGTTTTGCCCGTCGATTAAAGTGAAAGATTTAAACTTAGGTTTACACTATCACATAGTGTAGAATTAAATGTATGTAGTACCATCAAATATTACAGACTGGAATGTAATGTATTGCATGTGTTTGTTACGATCTCACTGAAAATTAGAGTCTAACGAGTAGCCACTTCGGAATAATAATAGTTACACTTATTTGATGTTAAAATGCTAAATGGTATGCTTTTAAGTTTTAAGTGATCTTCTTAAACCTACATCAATCCGCTGCTTCAAATCACAAACAGCTTTACAAGTTTGGACTTTCCACTGTCTTTAACAGACATTTATAATAATGGGTAATTAATTACCTTATTTTTATCCGTCGAGCACTCTAAAATATATCCTTTCTGGATTACCGGTTTCGGTGGTTCATGCCACCATCATCAGATCAACCTCAAAAATGATTCATTCCACTGTTGTGGAACACGTCGTAATAAACTATACACAATTAACACAAAACATTAAAAACACAAACACTTGAACAAATTTAAATATATACACTGAAAAAACAACTTTACACATCACATGAGGACTCCTCTACACATGTCATTTCATGGAGGGCATGTGTACAACTGTGGTCTTGTGCAATCTTATATATGAGATAAGGATGTCCAATCATGATGGTATTGAGTCAACAATTTTATCTCAGGTTGATGGCTGTGTTAAATAATTCATTAGATGAATAATGCAGTTTATCATTTAACATATTTACTGGATCATTTTTTGATGCACTATATATTTCAAATTCCTCTAGGGATGACAGCAAACGGCCCTTTCTGCATGTATGAAGAATTTTCAGGTTATTATGAACATTGACGTATTTGTGGTCAAAATCAATGAGGTGTTTGGCAAAACTGGATCTCTGTTCAACTAGCGTGGGTCTAGGTAGGTGTTCTTTAAACCGTTTGGTGAAAGATCGTCCAGTTTGACCGATATAAAATTTAGAGCAATCACTACACGTAATCTTATATACACCTGATGTGTTCATTCTATCAAAAGATGGATTATTATTCTTTGGCTTCAAAAAGTTGATGAGGTTATTTGTGGTTCTGTATGCCGGGATGATATTATATTTTCTCAATTCTTTCTTTAAACTAAATTCAAGTTTCCTGTTAAACTCAATGGGTATATAAGTTAGTTTCTTTCTCGGTTCATTGGGTAGTTCTTTTGCGCTATTTATTTTTCTTTTGTGTTTTTTAACTAGTCTGTCGATTAATCCTCGTTCATAACCGTTTACCGACGCTATGTGTTTTATTATGTTATATTCCCTTTGGAAATCACTATTATTCAGAGGCAAGCTGAGTAATCGATGGACGAGACTGTTGAAGGCAGCCAACTTATGGTTCATCGGATGATTTGAAGAAGCATGAATAGTTTGGTCCGTTGCAGTAGGCTTTCTGTATATGATAAATGTGTGAAATCCGTCTTTCTTGCCTATTGATATATCCAAAAAGTTAATGCTGTCGTTTACTTCATTTTCAAGGGTGAATTTCAACTTGGGATTAATACTGTTTAGATAATTTTTCATTAAATTCAACTGTCTAGCAGTACCATCAAACAAGCACAGTGTGTCGTCAAAATATCTGTAGTAATAGATCAATTTATCTCTATATTTATTATTGTCTGAGAAAATATGAGTTACTTCAAAATGGTTAAGATATATGTCAGCTAAAACACTCGAAAGAGGGGAACCCATAGCAAGTCCGTCTTCTTGGAAGTAATAACTACCATTGAAACAGAAATAATTCTGTTCCAAAACTAAGTTCAACAATGTTATGAGTTCATTTATTGCATCGGGGTTAAGTGTAGAATTTTGTTTGAGGTTATTTTCCAAAATATTAATTGTTTCTTTTACAGGTAAATTTGTGTATAAATCAACGATGTCAAAGGACGCTAATATGTTATTCCATTTTATTTCCGTATTCTTAATGTTATCAACGACTTCGAGACTATTTTTCAGGCTGTAATTATTTGCAAACTTTGTTTCTCTTCTAATGATGCGGTCCAATAATTTGGATATGTTGTATGTAGGTGCGGTTGTGAAGTTAACTAATGGTCTAATCGGAACGTTACTTTTGTGGATTTTTGGCAAACCTCGGAGTTTAGGTGCACTAGGATTAATCATTTTTAACCATTTTAAATCACTATTGGAAAATAAATGTGTGCAGGTGTTCATTGATTTATTTATAATGTTAAGGTAATTCTTAGTTGGGTCATTGTTAAGTTTTACGATCTTATTCCTTTCAAGGAAATCGTTGACTTTGCTCACATAGTCGATTTCGTCCATTACAACAACTGAATTACCTTTTTCGGCCTTAGTTATTAAGACTTTATTATTATTTAATTTATCTTTCAATTTCCTAACTGTGAACTTATCATTATTGTACATTTATATTTGTAAGTATGTATTTCGTAGTAAAAACATCAGTATTAAATTCAATAGGCAAGAACACTGCTAAAACAATACTTCATCGGAAAGTATTAATAAATAATAAACTTTTTATTTTACTTTTGCCAAATCTTTATTGAGTCATGATGACCTAGGTTTTGCCAGCTACGGAATTCTCGAAGGCAACTTAAAGACTAAAGGAAAAACAAACTTCAACACACATGCGCCTGGCGAAGTACGACATAATACCGTTAGATGGGGAAGGGAATATCTAGACAATGACAAAGGTTGAAAAAGTGGCGAGTTCCTTAAATATATTTGTTAATTTAAAACTAAACTGAACTCCTTATTAATTGCACCTTATTAATTTTTAACTCATCTAACTTCTTACTCTTACAATTAACATGATGCATTTTTATTACATTAATTTGTATTTTTCTGAAAGTCTTAAAATGCCGTGTGTTTTTAAATGGTTGGACACACTAAAATCTACATAGTCCAACAACCAACGACCTGTTTAACCTACATAAGCTGCATTACAAATTGTGCAACTTAATTTGTAACCTCCACTTTTTGACAAGTTAAGTGTTTTATCTTTGACATTATTTAAAATATTTTCTAGACATTCATTGTTGTAATAAGCAGGTCTACAATACTTTTTCTATTGTAATAATTTACCTACATTGACACTTACTCTACCGATATAATTAATTCTAAGTCAATTTTCCGAGGTCGTATCTTTAAAAATGTAGGAATTGTATGCTTTTTGCGTTCTTTTTGAATTAGTTTTTATTCATTTTTTCAATTAAATGTAGTTTATAACCATTGTCAGAGGCAATCAATTGAATGGAATCAAGTTCCTAATGAAAGTCAAATTTATTCATAAGGAAAGTATTATTCCGACAGAGATAAGGTACCTAGTGTATTATACTGGATATAATTAGAAAGCTTAACTCTCTTTATATCCGTTTTATTTGATAAACCTTTTGTTTAGTGTTTTTAGATTGAGATTTTACTTTATGAAAGCGACTAACTCAGTTAAAACTATGTAATTCACATGTCCTCTTTTAGAAGTAAAAACAAGACAATTTACATCCTTATTCTTATTATAATAAGGTTTTGTACTTCTGAACTCCATATTATTATATTTTGCATGCTAATTGACAACTGTATGCCTCACAACTAGGTGTATTACACATTAACTTAACTTATATTAATCCCATACACAGTTAAAGTTGTACTACCGGAACCATTTTCTTCCTAAATATACCAATAACTTAAATTCTCCACCCTATGTATACGTTCTCAATTAAAATAAATTACACCTTCTTTTTGCAATAAATTGCAAGAGGTTATGTTGTGCTAATCTGGCTTTTGGTTCCCGATGGTTCTCAGTTGATGCCACTCCACTATTGCTTCCTTTTTCAACCGACTGAACAAACTTTCCATATCCATCCCATTTCACTTTTCACTGCCAGTCTCTTATGTGTGGAGAATAATGAACGAAATCATCATTCCGGAGCTTTGTGAAGAAATAACTATACTGAGTACATGGAGTGTTGAGAGTGAGGCTCCTCCCACCCTGTAGGATTAGTTGTAGCCAATAATGGAATGAGACGTCACGCGGAATTTGTCACTTTCTAAACCCAGTCGACAGTCAGGGCTATAGAATTCAAGGGCTGGTCCACTTCTTTGATGTTGACGCTCGCCGACTGTTCCAACCTTCCTCTTGCCCCCCTCCTATGTGACGTCACTCTGGTACCATTACACGCCGTGTAAGCACGGTTCGCCTTAGCTCTCACGTGTTATTTGATATAACGTTGCAGATGATAATTCTTTAAAAAATTATGCAATACACACAACCACCTAAATTATATGTTTACCAAATTTGGTTAATATTGAGTAATTATTTTGTTCAGTACAAGTGTTTAAAGAAGGTATACAATTCCGCGAGATTTTCGCTTTTTTCGCCTTTAAGGCTAATTTTCTCGAAGAGGCATTCCACGAATTTCTTAAAAAAATTATACAAAACACACACAATCACCTAAGTTGTTTAGCGAATTTGGTTAATATTGAGCAATTATTTTTTTCAGTACAAGTGTTTAAAGGAAGTATTTAATTCCGCGAGATTTTCGCATTTTGGTGCATATTCAAGGCTAATTTTCTCGAAGAGGCATTCCATGAATTTCTTTTAAAAGTTATACAATACCTAAATTATATTTTTAGCAAGTTTGGTGAATATTGAGCAATTATTTTCCTCAGTACATGTTTTTAAAGAAGGTATATAATTCCGCGAGATTTTCGCCATGAATTTCTTTAAAAAAATTTACAATACACACAATTACCTAAATTATATGTTTAGCAAGGTATTTATTTATTTAATGTTACGTTGCAGACGAGATTACTTTATGAAATGTTACCAAGATTATCAAGTAGGCTAATATTGTTTGCAGCGTTACTTGAATATTCCAAGAAACACCTTTACTAACAAAATACATTAAAACAAACATTTTCAGAATGATGAGATATAAATAAATAAATGTATAATATATAAATAATAATAAGATTTAAACTTAGAGTACCGGTAAATTATTGATAACTCAAAATTTAAAAACAACAAATTTTAAGTAATCAGCTTCAAATTAAAATAAACATAAAAAATATTATTTATTTAATGTAAGAATTGCAAGCTAACTTTATGTTAAAAAGTTACCAAGATCCTCAAGTAATTTCTTCTGCAGCTTTAAGTTAAAATGTTTAAAAAAAATCTTTACTAGCAAAATGCACTTAAAATTTTCAGAATAATTAGATTTAAATACATATATAATATATGAATAATTATAATCAAATTTAAACCTAGTGTACGTAATAAAATTATTGATGACAAAAATAAAACATAATTTTAAGTTAAACTTCTAGACTAAATTAAATTGCTCAGTATCAATTTAAATTTAAATAGTTCAATTTTTTAAATTCAACTATTAAATTAACTATTCCCTAAGGCCTAGGAAAGGAAAATTTCTATAAAGCAGTTTTTTTTTTAAATATTTTATTTCAGCAGTAATTATTATGTGATGTGCATATCTGCATATAAGCTACTCATTATGTGTAAGTATTTATAACTTTTATGTGTTTTATTTTATAAGTATTACACATGTTTTAAAATTAAACAGCAGTATGACATTCAAGTTTTGGTGGTTTTGTATAAATACAAATATTTTCAATAATGTGGCACATTTTGTTCAATTTCATATTTAAGTTAGTTTTCAGAAATGTTTCAGAGAATCAAATTAAAAGTATGCTAACATTAGTACACTACATCGGTTTATTACCTACGAATTAGTTAGTTTTATTGTAACCCTGTTTTCTGCTTATATATCTTTAGACTAATTATTGTTTACAGTCTATTTATTGCTTTGTGTAGTGTCAATACTAAAACTAAAGAAGAGCGCATCATAAAATGTTACAGCTTTGCTAAGAAATTGAAATTATTGTAGCAGAAATACTTATAAGAAGCGTTGGGAATTTAGCAGTTGTTACCACCGTGACGTCATCACAGTGGCAGTGGTGGGAACGCTTTCCTTGGCGGACTGGTCCAGCCCTTGAATTCTATAGCCCTGGTCGACAGTCCTCAGTGGAGTGGAATGGTGGTCAGCAGTCAGCACATTATGATGTGGATCCGCGTATGACACAGCCTGACGAGGCCGTATAGGCTATATTGCGCCTCACTCTCAACACTCCCTGAAGAAACTATAAATACGTTACGCCTTATGCGTGTGTTAAAAACTAAAGTTTCCACTTTGCATCTTTGTCTAAAAGTAAAACATTTAAAACTATTCACACTTTCACTTCTGTTTATATTGGCTCATACTACTATGTGACGTATTAAACAAACTAGAATACAAAATAATATTATATGTATTTTGTTTTATTTTTTTACTTCAGCCAACTCGTTGCTTTTAGGATGTATTTTAAAAACAGCTTTACTAATTAATTCTTACAATAATTTCAATTTTGTCAACTATCACAGCTACTTCAGTGCAATATTAGTTCTAAACTTGATGGCCTTATTGCCCGTTAAATACACCCTGTCTATACGTGTTTGACTAAAATTCTTTTCGAAACATAAAACCGTATTTTAAACATTAGAGTACAAGGAATACTGACTAACAATAAAAATATGTATAGTATTTGTATAGTGGTTCCATCCGTTAAATAATTTCATGATTGCATCCTACTAATATTATAAATGTGGGAGTTTGTATGTTTGTCTGTTTGTATGTTTGTCTGTTTGTATGTTTGTGTGTTTGGATGTTTGACTGTTAATAACGCAAAAAGTACTATATGTATTTGTATCGAATTTGGCACACATTTAGATCATGACCTTTAATGTGACATAGGTTACAATTCATTTATATTGAAGGGTTTTGAACAACCGGTAAAACAATAAATATTTATTATTATACTTCCATTAAAGCTAAAGAACTGGATATTGGTACATTTATTGATTAGTATATATAAAGGTAAACTATATTTGCATTTTGAAGCGTTCCGCTAAGGAGTAGAAATGTGGCAACAACCCATAAAATAATACAAATTAATTATTACACTTCCCATAAAGCTAGAGAGCTGGAAATTGATACATTTATTTCTTACAAGATATATATAAATACCCGTAAAACAATAGACTACATTTTAATTTTTGTACTTTACTTTAAGCTCGAGAGCTAATTTATATTATACTTATTTCTTAAATAGTACAATGAAAAAATAAACCAAACGCATTTTTGTAACCTGAGGCTAAGTTACTTGCGGTAAATATGGGGTTATTACAAACCATAACTATTAATGTCTATAGAGCTGCATAGCTGAAATTTGGGACATATTATCATTAAAGTTATATTAAAAAAAGAAATACCATTTGAATTTCAATTAATTACAAATGGTCGGGGCAATTACAACCATTACTCGGGCGACAATGTAAGCCGAGATGTAAAATGTTTAACATAAGGAAGGTTGACTGGTTGCGCTTCGAAACGTGAAACAATGATAGATTTGGACTAAACTCACTATGCGGCGGATCTTTGGACCGAGGGCGAAGCCACGGGTGACGGCTAGTTGCTTATATTATTAAAAAGTGAATATCAATAAAAATAGAGTACATAGAACATACGATTTTAGCAGAATTAATATTGAGTACGTATCTTCTTTCTTCTGATCGATAAACAATCGATTTATAAAGGTATACGAAAAACTTCATTAACCTTCCTGTCACGTTCCCAGTTTACGATTTGAAACTGATTTACTTCGAAAGGGTGGAACAATAGTTGTAAGTTATAATTTGCTATATCCTATATACAATGTAGGTTCTAAAATGTGTACTAAAACTGCCCCGGTGATAAGTACAAACTATGTTTCACTTTAAGCAAGTTTTATTTATCTATTGAGCGTTACAATTATACATTTTAATTACTACTCCATTGATGATTTAAGTTTATTCATTTATTTTACTGGACTTGGAACTAGATGTGGAGACATAAATAAACCACTTTCAGAGCTACGTCGAAATGTCCCCTTTATATGATGATTACTTATAAATC